>JALQPE010000378.1:0-49879 GCA_030407315.1 Asparagopsis taxiformis | reverse complement strand
TTTGAGGACTGTAACCGGCCAGAGAAATGACTCCCACGTTTCCGGATTTTCTTCCATGAGCTCCAGGATAGCCGTAAGCCTGTGCATTCCGTCTACTACCCCATACCAGACAGCTCGAGACTCTTCCTTCTCTTTCGCTTGTGATTCCGACATTGGATGCCGGTTGTTATGAGGACCAGTTTTGAAGTGGTCTACAACGTGTCTTTTCAATCCACCTGTCAAGGCAACAACAACGGCATTATCAGAACCAGCCACAAATCCACCACCAGAATTGAGGTCAAAAGCAACGCCCGAACGATTCGAAATTTTGTTTCCAAATACACATTTGAGTCTATCAACTCCAGAACGAACAAGATCTCTTACGCAGGTTAGAGGAATACAAGCATGTGGGTCTACACGAGTGTTAACAGACCCCTCCATAACGTCGGAGAAAAGAGGTGTTGATGCATTCTGGTTGACACTAGAATGAGGGGTTCTCATCGAAGAGTTCCTTAGTTCTTCCCCTTCATAGCCAAATGAATTTCGTAGCCAAGTAAATTTTGCAAATCCCCGTAAGAACCAAGAGGATAATCTGGCAGTTCTGATACTTACTCGGCGGCTAGCTAGGAAATATCAACATTACCCAGAAGTGGAGTATTTTGTAATTTGTTTTGTTCTAAGAAACGACTAGTTTCATCCAATAATTGATTGGATCCATTCCTATATCTCCTGGCCCATTCAAATATGTTAACGTCATCCCTTCTCAACTCCGATGATAAGCTCTTCTTTCTCCAAACGCTACTATTTCATCAACCACAGCTAATCATACAACACACAGAATTGCACGGAACAGAACGTAAATACACAAAAGACTATTTGATTAAAGGATATCAGGGGTTGCTGATCACAAGAGTGGCTAAAGCCTCTGTGTAACACAGGAATTGAACCACAGGTGTTATGCAGTTGAATTTAGGGTTTCACATATGTGTCAATGAGAGGAGCAAAATATTTGTATTTCATCAATATCAGTATGATCATATTACTGGCCCGGTGAATCTATACACAGTAGTTATTTACAGTCAAAATGATTCACAAATTTGAAAAATCTGATTCGCTACAGAAAAACCAGTACAAAACCAGCTTATACATTCACCTGTCAGCTTCACTGAGAAGGGTACGTATGATAGATATTATCTGTTGCTATCCATACACATGCGTTCTAAGGAGACACGTGTTTGGAACATCTTCCAGCTATTCATCCGAATATCAATATCTGTGAATAGGTCAATGAGGCTGTACGGATGATATTTGTTTCCGAGCTAAGCAAGTGTGTAAAATATCCTTCCACAGGAGTGGGTGGAATCTATACTTAGAAGTAGAGTAAAGAACAATTCAATTTAGATATACAGCGCGGTTCTCACTACCACTACTTTCATTTAAAGGAAGATCGATATGAGTGGATTAATAATCATTCCCTTTCGCATACTAGCTATCAACTGTACAACCTCGAGTCGAAGTGGTAGCTGAAAACATCGAACAACTTGTCGATATCCTAATCCATTGCGTTGAAAGAACAACATGTCGACAAAACCAAGACGCTCAGGTCGCAGAAGTGTATCTGCACGTGAAAACCTTGTTCGGAAGCAGAGGGCCACAAAAGCTCCTCGCAATACTGCTTCCAGAGCTCGGAAAACAACTGCCTCAAAAGCTCCACGGAAGTCATTTCTGACAAGAAAATCAATCCAAAATTTGACCCAAAATATCCGAGATTCATCACCTGGACATCGAACACCAAATTCTGAGGCGGCATCCTCATCACGTACAATTTCAGAGCACATATTTCCTTCTCCAGCACCTTCCGCGCCGCCCTCACCAAGCCCAGTACATCCCACATCTCCCATTGCGCTTGTAAATCGAAATCACCCCGCTGTTAGGTCAACCGTACCGGTGACTGCGCACATCGTTACAAAACGGAATATTGATCGTCACCGAAAGACCCCAGCCAATGTCCTTACAAATCGGAAAAGAAGACTGCAGGATTTACTCTCCAATGATCCGAAAAACTGGAAGTGCTGTTCTCCTCGCGGTGGCCAGAGCTGCTTGCTAAGATGGACTTACAAAAGCTAAGAGAAGACGCAAAGGTTTTACTACGCGGAAGCGAGGACGTGCGTGGAAATGCTTTGAACAAAATGGCAGCTTTGAATAGAAAAAGGGGAAAAAGTTCTGGTGTATCAGGGTCTAGAAGTCTGTTATGAGTTTTTGAGTGTCGCATTTCGATTTTCGAGATGGATGCAGGGTCGTAGGAGAGGTATTCCATCTTTGACAACTGGAAGTCGTCACCAGCGCTCAATGAGGACAATGATACGACCAATAACAGTCTGCACTCCACCAAATAGTGACTCATTAGCACATCCTATTGTGCAGACAACTCTTGAAAGTAATTTCATGGATCATGTATACATCAGAGACCACTTCGTGGCCGTAGTTGGAGACCAATGTGATTCAAAAGAACCATTCTGGCTAGCCAGAATTGTTTCTCATCATACTGAAAACAAATCATTTTCGGGATTGATTGTTGCGTGGTACGGAAGAGAGGGAGACGATACGTACAAAAGCAAGTACAAAAATCTTAATAGGCTCACAAACAGTGGAGCAGATTCTCCCTGGACATCGGAAATTGCCGCATCGTCTATACTAACGACTTTCAAAAACTTGTCTGATGACAAAACAATTCTTGCAGAGGACATAACACGTATCAAAGAAGGTCTGCTACGATTCACTATGGACAAATAGTAACTTTCGCATGAGACAAAGAAAGAAAATATCTCATCTTCTATCCCTTCTATATACTGAATACAATTCAAACGATAAAACGTGTCTATTTCCTTCCCACCTGTTCCGGTAGCTACACTCAGAGTCACACTGTGCGTCTATCTGCACTGCAGACAACTAAGTGCACCCGACGTGTTCCGCTCATTGTTACGTCGTGAGGAGACGAACCGACATTCCCATGGACACACTGCGGAGGATATGGTGCGTGTGCAAGGAAGAGATCAAGGCGATTGTAGGCATGCTGGAGAACAACTGCCTAGTGACCACTGATAGGGAGGTGGGCGGTGCGGGTAGTAAGTGGTACGGATTGGGCGTTCATGACCTGGTGCTTGATGTAGGCGAAGGTTGGCGAGAAAGTAGACGCAGATATTCATGTGGTATGGTCGAATGCTGGAGAGTAATGGAGAGGAGTTTAAGAATACGCAGGATTACGATATTCAATAGACACGATGCGACAATGAAATCGCTGAATGTTACGTGGAGGAAAACGTCTTATGGCCTCTTGTTTGTACGGATAGGACAGATGAGGCGATGCAACTGGGCACTGACTATCGTTGGATTCAGAAGATCAACAATTATTGAATGTCAAGAGCCGTTCAAATTGGTCATATGTAATCTCAAGAAGCTAAGTGACCATAACATCAAACATAATGATGCCACGTTGAGAACCGTTGCGAGCGAAGTCTAATATATTGCGGAGACCATTCTATTGTGTGTCAAATTTGACATGCATTGATGCATGCAATTGTTGTCTGGCGAACGCATCGCTATTGGAACAGTTCATGGCAAACTGAACGTAGTAAATAAGGTGCTATTCATGAATATGCGCGGAATGTTCACACCCAGGCATCGCACGCAGAAAAGGGCGTTGAAGGATGCGGGGGCTTTGTGGTGCGTGGTGACGAAAGCGCGATTGTGACGCATCGCGATGGGCGAGAAAGTGCCGACACCACGCGCAACGAACGCGAAGTACATTGTCGCGATTTGGTGCGTCTTGGTCGCGGAGAAGCGTTAGAGGATGAATTTCTGCGTTGAATGCGAGTAACATGAGACGCATTCCAAGGGAAGTCACGTCAGGGCGGACGGGAGGACTGGTTTAGGACTCGCACAGACCATTGCCACCATCGTGGTGTGCTGGCGCATCTAGTTCATCGAGGATTGAGGGTAGTGCTCGTGAGTTGGGAAATAGGGAAGAGGATGGGCAGGGTTGCAGTCCAGGTCTAGGTCTGGTGGCATGTTCCGTTGTGTGCGGTTTCACCAGACGAATTGCAATGTAGAGGAGAGGATCAAGAAAGGGTGATAATATGGAGAGCAAAGATGACGAGTCGGGCTCGAGGACGATGGGAACCAGTGGTCTGAGCTTTCAGTAAGCACGCAAGGCCAGTTGAGGCAGCGAAGCGAGAGATGAACGCACATTTTTCCATACAATTGCATATGGCGCCACGTGGTGCACATTTTTATATTTACAAGTTTTGATTACTATTAAGGGTCTCTCGCAATGTGTCAGAACGTCGACGCACACTCTTCAACACCTCCCTCCACAATATCCACGAGATGATGTACCAACCTCCTTCCGCTCGCATTCATCAAAGTATGGTTTGCGCGCTCCCTTCTCTATCATTGACGGTTTGTTATTTCCTACTTCTAACAATATCGATCTGCGACTCTGAATCCCGATACACATTCCTACTCATCCATTTCCCCCTCACGGATTCTGGGCGCATCGTTGCGATCACGCTCTGAGTCTATGCGTTATCAAAATTGTGGCACTGCTAACAATTTTTTCGCGCGTTTCATCCGTCGACGGGCTTGATTAATGACGATTTCATTTGCGTGTTGAACCACTTAATGCTCTCAACCATTGGCTGCATCTGCCCCGTCATCGCAGTAAATCACCTCAGTGATCGAGTTGTGCAGAGCAATTCCCTCAACTGGATCTTTAATTGACGGACACTCACATGCTGATCTTGCATAAGGTCTGTACCATGAATACATCCAGCGCGTTGCTACAGCAACTGCCTCTGTCCAACTGGAATACATTAAAAGCCAACACTAAACTGCTCGGCGAAAACGTGATGTACATGGGGGCTCCTATCGGACAGAAGTGGAAGGGGAGGCTGTGTAACGACTGGCGGACTCGTTGGAATTCACTTGAAAATTGCACAGTCTGCTACCCATAAGCGCTTACTAAGCGTGCATACGATACGGGGCGCAGCATCGCTTTCGCGCGTCGCTGCCAAAAGCCAAAAGCGTAGAAGCAAAATAGACCTCCGTCGCTCGCCCACAACCAAACGTACTGATGTGGACTTCCGCCTCCATGTGAACCTCTGGCTTCATTTGAATACTACTCCAGCCAGAACTCATCCGGAGCCGCTATCAACCGTCAGTCAATCCTTCATTCATTACGCATGAAATGTGTAACAGATGTCGCAGAATAGAAGCTTCTCGCAGCAGCATGGTACTAGAATGGTTCAACCACAATCAAGTCCTGTCGGTCAGCAAAATGTACAGCCACAAGAAGCCCGTCTAGCGCATCAACAACATTTGACAAACTCCCTGCTGATACTGAAAGAACCACAGGCAAGCTTGTTGATAAAGCGAATGCAGCAAAACCAAGTGGCTCCTCAACCAAACAATGTGCAAAAGAATTTTCAGACAAATCAATTACCGATGCATAGCCCATCAAACCGCTGTCGAAAGGCGCAGACGATTCACTACAATGTGCTGGAGCAACGGAAGTTTGCAGAGTCCTCAGCTTCGCAAAATTTGCGAGGTGGTATGCAAACAAGACAAACTCTCCGCGCCCTACTAACTCACGGTTGCATCTATGAATACATCGGCTCGACTGGGAACTTCCTTATCCTGCCAGAAAATCTGGTACTCATACGCTGCAAGCTTCTGTGGTGTCGCTCAGGCGATCCGATCTACTAGAACTGGCAAGGTAACATGCTGCTGCACGACAAAAAATGTCTCAGCTCATTGCATACTGTTTAAGCTCTAGTCCGCAACCTGAATCCCTGGGAAGAGACCCTAAGAAAATATCACGGCTGCATTTACAAGGACTGTTTGGAACAGCTCTGGGAAGGGAGCACGGTCCGCTTTCTTATCAACCATCTCTGGCGAATGAATTACATGCTGGGCATCACCCGAATTCTGAGTACCAACCACAGCTCTATGCACAAAAGCTGCAATGTGAGAGTCTAAGCAACGCTACCGACTATGAACTAAAAATTGCCGGTAGACGCTCTGTTTGGAGAGTCTACAGACTCTCCATTGTATTTTGAAAAAGGTACTACTAGTGGAAATCAGAGTCAAATATCTGCGGAAACTGAGGCTCCAAAACAGTATGCGCAAAACGGTTCTGAAGAAAGGCGCAGTCCTGCAGCTCAAGGACAAGTTCAATTTTCTCGGACCCATAGCTCTGCGCTACTTGATCATGCCCTTCCAATGTCGTCAGAGTCTACAATCAGCAGCAATCACTTACTACTCCTCAACACACGTTTGCACCCGCTCCGCTTCACAACTTCAACATCACAGATAATCTAGACTGCCGCGTTGCACTTCACAGACACACATGCGCTTGTGCAACCCAACGATATGCCATCTCGGGCTATTCGCGTCCTAATTATACCACAAGCTCAAAACTCATGCCCGCTTACACCGAATCTACCGACCCACACCCTGCTCATCCATTGTACAATTCCGATGCACACTATTCGTCAACACTGCATCTTTCGCATCTCCATCATATTCCGCAGAAGGTTGCCCAGCTATCTGCTGTGCAGCTAAGAGATCTGGGTCGATATGATCTTGCTGCAGACGCGTTCCGTACTTTCATGGCGATTTGCTCGGGATCTTGCGAAGCTAGAAATGCGTGCATGTCTAGCTGCTACGGAATTGGATATTAAGACATTAGCGTGCCTCGATTTGCTTCTTCGCTGGAGCTAGGGCTTGTTTTCCCTGAGGATATTCTCAACGAAATCGGCAATGCTCTGCAACAACTAGTCGGAAGCATGACTTGCCTGATCGAAAGACATCGAGAAAATAATAGCACCATATTAGAATGCCGCTGTTATGCTCTGACATCGTCCGACCAGTCGACTTGGAGATTGCAAATTGAGCGTGAAGCAGATCAATTCCGGGACACGTCCGCAATGTATGCAAAACTATCAACAGAGGCTGTTACAAATGATGGAATACATGTGATCGAGAACTGCTACGGTTATACCAAGGGTGCAAGAACTGAACTATATGCGTTACGACCACTACTTGTGCAAGTTTCGTTCATTGGATTTCTGGTTACCCTCGGAGCTCACTACATGGAATAGCATATTACAGATGTAGTCACGGCTATGAATAGAATAAAGGGAGAGAGAGGAAATGGAGGCTACGTGTTTGAGTGGATTAATTAAGTGCCGGTCAAAGCTACATTTGTATAGGAAAGGTTATGTGTTGGTACAAGTTCCCTTTACGCGCTGGCGCGCGCTTCGCGCGCGCGAATCTGATGCACCGAAATTCTGTTTGCCAGAGCAGGCAGGTCTTAGCTCGCAATCCACCAGTAGATTCCCATTCCTAGATACCCATACACCCTAATATATTATGGTAGTGTAGCATGTCCTCAGAAGTACCGTATTCGCAACTTTACTTAGGCTTAGACTATTAGCCCACATGTCCAGTGTGACTTGTGTGGTAACCGCAGTACGCTAAGTATACTAGCTTTATCCCGAAATTGAACAATAAAAAGTGGTGTAGATAGCAGTTGCGCAGCAGCAATGTTAGACATGCTGCGAAGAGGAAACGTGAGGAGTCAGGATGTCCATGTAATGAGACCACATCCCAACTCTAGTGCGCGTGCAGGAACCATAATGTCGCTGATCTCCGCTCAGTATATATTTCGCAACCATGCTGTCGATGGAAAATTCAACCGACCGCCATTGCAAAAATGTTGATTGTCATCCACCCAACCGCGCTACTTCATCGGTCTATGAAGCTTTGATCCATGCAATTCAATACCTTTGTTTCTGCTTTCCCCTTGCCCGCCCTCTGCCCCGCTACCCAACTGCCAAAATTCGACGGCAGTGCATGAACAAATCGATCCGCCTGCACGCACATTGCCGCGTCTACCAATCTCGACATGCCCATTGCATCTTGACTGACTCCAAACTCCTCTGGATTAAACCAATGAACTGTCTTCAACTCTTCTGAAATTCTTTTCTTCGTCGCATTCGTCGCCAGATAAGCACGAATCAACGCCGTTTCTCCGCCCTTCCACCCGTGATTATACATATCAGATACAATATAAAACACAGCACTATTCCCAAGCCCTTCGGCTTGTCGTTTCGCCTCTAATATCACTTCTTCCGTGCAATTCGTAATCCAGACGGATCAGCAGCTCGGCCAGAAGCACCATGACGCGCGTGTCGTCCGCGTGCGCGAGCGCCAGCTCGCACAGCGCGATCGCAAGATGTAGACTCTTCTTGTCGCCGCTTTGACGCCCGAGTTGCGCCACAACGCGTCGCAGCCGCGCAATGTACGACACGTCGTGTCGTCTGCACATCGCGCATAGCTGCATGGCGCGCGCGGGGTCGCATGGAACCCCGCGTATGCCTTGCAGTAGGATTTGTGCGAGCAGGAATATGGCGGAGAGGTCATGTCGTGCGCTGAGGCAGACGTTTAGTAGACGTTGCGATATGGATGGGTCTTGTACGTATTGAGATGTTTCGATGCAGATTTTTTGCGCGATGCGGATGATGATCTCGCAGCATATATTGTTGTTTACATAGCGTTCGCAGAGACGGATTGCGCGATTTACGTCGCTAGCTTCTGTGGAACCGCACATGATTTCCACGCCAGTTTCGATCGCGCATGGATCGTCTCATTTCTCCATGCACATTTCGCAGATTCTTATGGACAATGGCATGTTTTTGGCGACGCGCGTCGTACCCTTGCCGATTTCCTCCGCGAGATGAAGCGCTCTGTCGCAAGACACGTCGCTATCGATTAGTTTGCCGCACAGCCGTAGTGCGTGGTCCGTGTTACGATTCGCTTTGTTTGAACACAGTAATTTTGACGAGCATGACGATGGCCTCTGTGTTGTTGGATTTGTCGACGCAGATTTGTAATAGACGAATCGTGAGTGCATTGTCCGTTGGCTTGCACGATTTCGCACAATCCATTTGTTTTGCGATACCGACCACTTTGTCGCTACAGTCCCTGCTCTTCTCCAACGCACGTTCACAGAGCCATACGGCACGTTCACTGTCCTTTGCAATGCCCATATCTCCAGTGATGAGATATTCCGCAAGTGTAACCATAGCGGCTGCGCCATGTTTACTGTCGATGAACAGTTCCAACAGACGCATCACGAGCGCACCATTACCCGCATCGCTAAATTCAATCGACTCTGCAAGATCCTCGAGCTTTTCACAATATGATTCCAAACCAACCAACTGACGACATAGTTGAATGCCCCGCTCAATATCCAAAACTGCTTTCGTTTGAAGCACGACATCCGCAAGAGCCAGTGTCGATTCAGATTTGAAATCCTTCATATTCATGCATTTCTCCAACAACAAAACGGCAAACGACGGATTCCTCGCCATTCCGCCCTTTCCATGTGCCATATCGTTTGCAAGCTGTATAATCTTGGACATCTGAAACTTGACACAATTACTTCCGAAAGCTCTATCCACCAAATTCATCGCACAATCCACGTCCTTTTCCACGCCCGGAGCGCCCTTTAACAGCAGTTCAGACAATGTAAGCATAGCGGCCGCATCGTTCCCCCTCGCAATACTCATCTGACACAGATACACAGCGAGCTGCACATTGGCCTGAATCTGCGATGATCCATAGGCGATTTTGCGCGCCAACACAGCCGTTGATAGTGAATACTCCCAGCGAACACTGGCGGCTCGTTCACATAGACGTATCGCACGCGTGGCGTCTCTGGCGACAACGGAAGCGCCGCTCAGAAGGATTTCCGCGAGTGGTATCATTGCATTACACTCGTCCCATCGTTCCACGCATGCCTGTAGCAAGCACGCGGCTAGTGCGGCGTCTCGTGGGAGATTGGACGATCCGTACATCAGCTCGTTGCACATCTCGATAATCGGCATCGGCTCTTCACATCGCTCGACATACATGGTGAACAGACGCTTTGAGCGCGACACATCGCGTTTCGGCCGCATGATATCGGAGATGAGTAATCGAGCGAGCCAGAACATTGGCTCCAGATGCTGGCCGACGTCAATGCTCATTTGATAATAGTTCATCGCGCGCAAGACGTCCATTGGAACGTCTTTCTCGCCGACGTCATAGATCATTGCCAGCTCGAACATCGCGCACACGTCGTTGTCTAGTTGTATGGCGCGTTGATACAGATCGACGGCTCGTACGAAATCCTGCTCGGAGAACTTACCGTCGGAATACATGCGTGCCAGATCGAACATGGCGCCGGGATGGTTGCCTTCATCGACGCAGCGTTGGGACAGTTGCATGGGGCGTCGGCCGTCGTGCATGTTTTCGGAGACGCGTAGAATGGTTGCGAGACGATACATGGCTCCGATGTGGTTGTGCTCCTCGACGCAGCGCTCGTACAATTGCTCGGCGGCGTACATGTCGGTTGCGACGCGCAGATTGTCGCCGGGACAACTGTACCGCTGTAGTCTTTCCGCGATGGAAAACATGGTGCTTGCACGCTAGCCAACGATAACGCGGCGTTGCTTTCGTCGGTTTGGCATCGTTTTAACATGATTGTTGTGCAGTTGATATGGTCGGGATCGATGCAAAATGTATTCCGATGATGCGTCGGTTTGCATTGTACTTTAGTCGACGCGTTGCGTTGTGCGGCATAAAAATTGACCGCTGCACAGAGACGGACGTCTGTGTATGTGTTTCGCTAACTGCTGGACACGTGGGGTTATACTTGATACTGTCAGCACAATACCACTCAGTCAGTCAATGTCTTCGTCTCATTGGCCACAATTCAATCAACTTATGATTAGTCAATCAACATCAAAAAATTTTCAGATTCTGGTTTCGAAAGTACATTCTGTGCATACCGAAATCAGTGTTACCTGGGTAAAGCAAGTGGGGATAGTCGAAGCGCTTTACTATCTAGCATAAATAAGTAAAGCAAAGTTGGAATAGCTGAAGCACTGTACCATCTGGTATCTGATCAATCAGGTTTGGATCCGTTGAAATGTCCGGGAAGGTTCCATAATTTTGTGACGTTCCTTAGTTAGATGAAACAAATACCTTGAATTTATCGCGAAATTCCGTAGCAGATATTTTGTGCGAGCTGAGAGCGTCTTCGTTATGTATATTTTGTGCAGTCCTGTATATGTTCTGCACAAAGGTATTCTTCTGTTTTTCAGTCAATCCCATTTCTTCAAGTTTGTCGGCAGTAATCGCGGTTTCGAGGTCTTCTTCGAATTCGGTATCATAATCTACCAGTATACGAGGCGTATTTGGCGATTTGCTTGTCGGCTTTGGCCAGGTAAACATGGTTTCTTGATGGTCGGTTGAGATTTATGGAGCGCCAAGCAACTGAGCAGACCTTCTTATTTATGGTAATATGTCGGTATTGCACACGTGTGGCGTCTGTAGTTGCAACGTCTGTGTTCTCGGAAATGGACGCGGACGTCCACAACCTCTAGTACACCTAGTATTACTAGGCGGACGTCCATGTTCTCCAGTATTTTTGGATGTCCGCCTAGATCCGGACGTCCATGCGGTCTAGTACGTCTAGTATTACTAGGACGACATTCATTGTTTCTAGTACCACGGATGTCCCCCTCGGGATGGACTTCCGCCATGTCTATGTCAACCTAGGACGGGCGCCGGTTCAGAAATTCAAAAATTTCGACCCCAGAAATTTCTGCCGCCTTGCTCGACATGGATGTCCGCATCCATCACGGCGACCACTCTATTTTTCCTTGTCGGTCGACTCCAATTTTGTCTTTAATTTTTTCATCCTCTCGCTCACACCCCCTTCCATTTGGTGCTCACCTCCCCCGTACTGTACCTCAAACACCCCCAATACCACTCTAGAACGCATTTTCAGCTACCTATCCCCGCTTCCACGGTGCACACCTCCATTCCATACCTACTTTTCTGCTCTACCGTACAGATTTCTTATAACCAGTCCTCATACTACCTCAGAATAGGGAAAAACATCCCCTATCCCCTCGACCATGCTCTCCCCCATCACCTTTGCAACGTATTGTTCTTCAATACCCTCTCTCCTCTACCTTCAACCCCTCTCCTTCGCCCTCTCCACAAACTTCCCCTGCAGCTTACTCTTCGACCTGCTCCACCCCTCCCTCCCTCACCTGCTCCATGCCCCCACGCCATCCGCATCTTCGATACCGTATACACCACCACCACCACCACCGGCCCACGCTCCCGCTCCCCCGCCGTCTCCCCAGAAACCTCCCCGCTCTGAAACACATATCAACCCCCCACTTCGCACCCATCCTCCCACTCCCCTCCCTCCCCAAATACAATAACCCTCTTCTTCCCCATCACATCCCCACTCACCACAGCCAGAACAGACGCCACCCCCCTTCCCACCTCTTTCTCCTCACTTTCCTAAAACCCCCTCCTCTCGGGGCCTTCAACCGCACCCTCCTACGGTCCCACCTAAACACCTCCTCCGCCCTCACTACCCCAACACCCCGCAGCGTCTCCCCAATCCCCATAATATGCTTGTCGGCACTCCTCTCCGAATCACACTCCAATCTAAACCCGCACTCCGTACATTTCCACTTCCCCCTGTACCATCCCATCCCAAGATTCCATCCACCCCCCACAGAACACATCCTCATACCACAGAAGAATTTTCTTCCTCTCATACCTCATCCTTAAAACCTCCATCTCTTCCATGTAAATTTCGATGTAAATATTTTCTCCACTATGCAAACTCATACATGTATGAGCGTATGCCTTTCCGCTTCGTCAACCCTGAATATTTGTATTCATGTATTCATAAAATGGAGCCACCCACATCCCTATCCCGTTCTGCAAGCTTTACAAACCACCAGACGCATACTCCACAACTATACAACAAACACTACTCGCTATTTCAGACGACGCGGTACACAAGTAGCGTAGTCTCAACCTTCCGTGACGCCTTCCCTGATGCGTACAAGTGCGAAACACGTCTAGACGTATATCACAAGTGAGCGCGGGAATTTTCGGCACAGGAGATGCTGGGCCACCAAATTGATTTTTCGGAAATTTTAGAATTTCTGGGCTGGCCAGCAATGCAATCGAGCTGGACATCCACCGGACGTCCATTTCAGGTTGATCGTGAGAGAGTAGGGCGGGACCATGATGAAACAAGGACCAAGACCTGTCCCTGACGTGTTGAGCCTGAAATCGACCCTTCGTAAGACGCGATTTTGGCTTACAGTTGGTGCTTACAGAAGCCAGTGATGACCCCGGTCGGGGCGGCAGCCGGTTCCTGGGGCCGTTGTGGCCAAATTAGACACCTTGATTTGAATTGAAATTTGGGCTATTCTCAAAAACATGCACATGTGAACATGTTTTTGAGATGGGGGTCTGCCGTACGGCACAATCGACCCGCCCAAATCGATGATTTTTCACAATTTTTTTCTGCCCGAAATTTTAGAATTTCTGGGCTCGCCAGCAATGCAATTGAGCCGGACATCCACCGGACGTCCATTTCAGGTTGGTCGTGTGCTGCCCACATCCATGCATTGCAGCAACTAAGCAGGCGGGCTCACTACTCATACAAAGTGCACGGAATATGAGTAACGTGATGTGTGAGTGTTGTTTGTCGTGAGGATGTAAGGTGGGACCATGATGAAACAGGGAAAAAGATGTCTCCCTAGCATAACTTGGGCTTGAAGCCTGGAATCGACCCTTCGTAAGACGCGATTTTGGCTTACAGTTAGTGCTTACCGAAGCCAGTGACGGCCCCGGTCGGGGCGGCAGCCGGTTCCTGGGGCCGTTGTGGCCAAATTAGACACCTTGATTTGAATTGAAATTTGGGCTATTCTCAAAAACATGCACATGTGAACATGTTTTTGAGATGGGGGTCTGCCGTACGGCACAATCGACCCGCCCAAATCGATGATTTTTCACAATTTTTTTCTGCCCGAAATTTTAGAATTTCTGGGCTCGCCAGCAATGCAATTGAGCCGGACATCCACCAGACGTCCATTCTGGGTTGTTCGTATGCTGCTCACATCTACGCATTACAGCAACCACGCAGGCGGGCCCACTGCTCATACGAAGTGCACGTAGCATGTGCAGCATGATGGATGAGCAGTGTTTGTCGTGAGAAAGTGGGGTGGGAGCATGTCGAAACAAGGACCAAAACTTCGCCCTGGCGTATTGAGCCTGAGCCTGGAATCGACCCTTCGTGAGATGTGGCTTTGCTTACAGTTGGTGCTTACAGAAGCCAGTGACGGCCCCGGCCGGGGCAGCAGCCGGTTCCTGGGGCCGTTGTGGCCAAATTAGACACCTTGATTTGAATTGAAATTTGGGCTATTCTCAAAAACATGCACATGTGAACATGTTTTTGAGATGGGGGTGTGCCGTACGGCACTTTCGACCGCCCAAATCGATATAATTTTGCAATTTTTTTCTGACTGAAATTTTAGAATTTCTGGGCTCGCCAGCAATGCAATTGAGCTGGACATTCACCGGACGTCCATTTCAGGTTGGTCGAGTATTGCACATGGATACAGTTTTGCAGCTATTTCTCAGCCCAACATTTTAGAATTTCAGGGCTGACCAGCAATGTAACCGAGCCGGACTTCTACTGGACGTCCATTTCAAGTTAGGCTAGTGCTGCACATTTGCTCGCATCGCAGCAACTAAGCAAGTGTTGACAGCACCGAGATGCCATGCAGACAAGGGAGAATCGGCTGCAAACGGCTTCCCTGGTCGGCGGCTGGATGTCTGGATGTGAATGGCTGCAAGCATGGAAATCTTGCTACCGCACAGCGCATACACACTGCAGCAGCACATCACTGACGCATGCGAAAGTTGGGTGCTGCAGTGCGTGGTTGTTTGTGTGTTTGTGTGTTTGTGTGTTTGTGTGTTGTGTGTGTGTGTTTGTGTGTTTGTGTGTTTGTGTGTTTGTGTGTTTGTGTGTTTGTGTGTTTGTGTCTTTGTGTCTTTGTGTGTGTATGACGAACCTTGTGGTATCCCTAGGCGTGCACTGGTACAAAAAGTTTGGACTGCCCCATCGGTCGTACTTTGGCGCATTTACATGCATCGGAGAACGACCAAGGAGGTAGAGCAGCAATCACTGTTGGCTGAGCGTCCAAACTGGAGGGCTTGGGGCAATGGTTCTATAGCAGTCATTTATAGGACGCCCACCGTTGATGACTGAGATCCACGGTGGGTTTAGTATTCATGGTGTTGTCCTGCATTGGCGGACGTCGAAGACGAGTACTTCCAGTGAGCGTCCAAGGTGAACAGCTCAGCAGAGGATTATGATGTGGATGTGAAGGCATGGATGAGGCCAGCAGGAACGTTTCTGCAAGATGGGCGTGAGTGGGTAAGTGAGCGGGGAGGGGCCGCTCGGGGCGCTTGGTAGCTTCTGGGGCCGTTGTGGCCAAATTAGAATCAAGCCTATGTCCGGCAGACGTCCTGAATTGCTTTATTTTTTGGGCTATTCTCAAAAACATGCACATGTGAACATGTTTTTGAGATGGGGGTGTGCCGTACGGCACTTTCGACCGCCCAAATCGATGTATTTTTGCATTTTTTTTCTGACTGAAATTTTAGAATTTCTGGGCTCGCCAGCAATGCAATTGCGCTGGTCATTCACCGGACGTCTATATGCGCTCAAGCGATTGCTGTCTGCTTCAAATACCTGATACATTATTGCCCCACACGACATAAAGTCCCCCAACATGCGACGCCCATCAAACATAAACATTTTCATGCTCTTACTACATTCTAGTCGCACACATACATCCATCTTCAAACAAAAAATGTCATTTAAACACCACCAGTCCCGCTTCATCGTACGCCAATACCGCCCAGTCGCCCAGCAGACAAGCTAGCCGTGCAGAAAATAAGCACTGCCATCTACGACGGAAACGACTGGATCTCATCATCGCTCTCAGCATTTCCAACAAGCCCAACATGTTTCCCCTACGTCACCCTGCAAAACGATACCATTGTATACTTCTGCATTCTCCGTCAATTGCATTCATTCAATCTGCGCAATGAATTCTTCAATCTCGAAACCGGCCGGGTTTTCTGCCCATCCTGCAATAAGGGCATTGGAGAAAGTTCTCTAGCAATGGCCACTAAAGCCTTGATGCAACTACACGGTGCTGATTGCTTCTATCGCTTCCTCAAATCTGTCGACATTTACAACATACCATCCATCCGACACATTTCCAAACTAAACTAGACTGTTCATTGACAAACTCGTGTGTAGCCCCATTTAGACCACTCACCACTGGTATCTGCTGAGTCACCGCGCACTGCCCTGGTGCTCCCTCCTGAATTCGCTTGGGCTGTCTCAATACATTCCGTACTATGCCTATGAAGCAGTCCCGTTATGGATCAGCGTTCTGCGTGTTCAGCACATCATCCCCACGTTACCAGAGCTGCAATTTCTCAGCGGTACGGGTATCATCAATCCTTAGCACAGATGTGATACAGCAGCCGATGCAGGTCAATTTCTAGACTCGTAATTTTGCACTCAAGAAGGGAGATCGGTATGGAAATTGTCCAGGCATAACAAACCGCCTGTCCTGCTCTCCTGCAGAGCAAGCTCCATCGATCCAGTCGATCAGGAACCTGACGACATGTAGTCGGCGTTCGTTCCGGACGCGGAAAGGGCAAATTTTTGTGTGGCGTTTGCAGATTCAGTCGCAACGGGAAGCGATGAAACTTTCCGCATGGCGTTTGACTGCGGTTTATCTGAGACAGACATCGAGCGATCGGTGTTTCTGTCCAGATGAAGCTGGAGATCAATGCCGTATTTGAGCTGATAATTGGAGCAAAGATTTGAAACAAATTTTCTGTGCAAATTTACGACACGACACGGCGGAGGGTGGATAACTCAACGTTAGATGTTATTGGTTGAGCCAACATTACAAGACCGTACCGACGACACGCGCAATCATTGATTTTTCGCTCATTGCTTAGAGAGCAAAACTGTCCAATGGTCGTATCAAGTTAGACCAGCACATATTTCCGCAACATCTTGGTGGAACGAAGTCGGTGCTCACGAAAGCCTGAGAGCTGCCTTGAGTCGAGGATTTTGTACGCCGCCTTATCTGTGGTAGTTTCATACTGCGTTGTTTCACCGTTGGACTTGTGCCACGCACACTTGGATCTCTCTCCATACGTACGTGTAGATAAGATGTGAATTGAGCTACAATAGCATACCAAACTGGAAACCAGTATCTACATGCTTTGTGAGAATATAATGCCTCTTCCTCGAGAAAAGGCCTCCTTCGGAATACTAGATTTCATTCAACCATATCCATCCATCTCCCATCGCTTCAGCATGAAATCATCACCATTCCATCCATCACAACGTTCGTCTCTATCCAAACACTACTCTCCACACATCTCCCCGATCTTTCAGTCCGACCGTACCCGGCGGCGGCCGAGAGAAACGTACTGGCCATTGTTAAAAGTATCTACGACGGCAATGAGCGCATATATTAAATCATTCTCTATGTGCACACAGACCCTGATTGCCTCTCGTTTGTGGCAGAAATGAAACAAACACAAAGACTGCAACTCGTCCATGCGAGAAGCAAAAGCTACAGATTTTTAGCAAGTATCGATAGCTACAAAGAACCACTGCAACGTTTATTCTAGACTTGTATACATTTTCATTAGCACTTACATTACCATACACGAATAGTATTGCATTAAAGATTTTTATGAGAATGACAGGGGTCAGCGGCCGGGTTCCCTCCAGCTCAGCTTGGCTCAGCTCCGGATGCAGATGTGGTGAAGGGAAGAGAGAAAAGTCAGATATTCTACCATGATCTGATTTGATTTGCAATCTGAGAACTTCTTGACTCCCAAAAGGTGTAAACAGTATCCCTGCATATTGGCATCGACCAAAAGAACTGCAGCACTAACTCAATTTTCATTGCAGAGATCAGCACAACGTATTCGTCTTGAGTGTCACAAGTTGCAATTAGATGGCGCTGACTCGAAGCTAGGAGAGTTGGTAGTTGTGCCGAGTCGGCGTCTTCGGTTTGATCGCTCGTGTAAATATCCAAGCAAAATGGCAGGCAAGGAGATACAAAGCCACGCAACAATCAAGCTTACCACATTCCCCAGCCAGAATCACCATAGAAATCCTTGCAGTCTGCATCACACAGATCATCTTACGCAGTGCGTGCTGCCCAGGTCGTTATTCGGCCCTATCCAGAAACACTTTCAGGCCTAGTGCAACCAGTAGATCTGAAATGGAAATGGACGTCCGGTGAATGACCAGCGCAATTGCATTGCTGGCGAGCCCAGAAATTCTAAAATTTCAGTCAGAAAAAAAATGCAAAAATACATCGATTTGGGCGGTCGAAAGTGCCGTACGGCACACCCCCATCTCAAAAACATGTTCACATGTGCATGTTTTTGAGAATAGCCCAAAAAATAAAGCAATTCAGGACGTCCGCCGGACATAGGCTTGATTCTAATTTGGCCACAACGGCCCCAGAAGCTACCAAGCGCCCCGAGCGGCCCCTCCCCGCTCACTTACCCACTCACGCCCATCTTGCAGAAACGTTCCTGCTGGCCTCATCCATGCCTTCACATCCACATCATAATCCTCTGCTGAGCTGTTCACCTTGGACGCTCACTGGAAGTACTCGTCTTCGACGTCCGCCAATGCAGGACAACACCATGAATACTAAACCCACCGTGGATCTCAGTCATCAACGGTGGGCGTCCTATAAATGACTGCTATAGAACCATTGCCCCAAGCCCTCCAGTTTGGACGCTCAGCCAACAGCGATTGCTGCTCTACCTCCTTGGTCGTTCTCCGATGCATGTAAATGCGCCAAAGTACGACCGATGGGGCAGTCCAAACTTTTTGAACCAGTGCACGCCTAGGGATACCACAAGGTTCGTCATACACACACAAACACACAAACACACAAACAACCACGCACTGCAGCACCCAACTTTCGCATGCGTCAGTGATGTGCTGCTGCAGTGTGTATGCGCTGTGCGGTAGCAAGATTTCCATGCTTGCAGCCATTCACATCCAGACATCCAGCCGCCGACCAGGGAAGCCGTTTGCAGCCGATTCCCCCTTGTCTGCATGGCATCTCGGTGCTGTCAACACTTGCTTAGTTGCTGCGATGCGAGCAAATGTGCAGCACTAGCCTAACTTGAAATGGACGTCCAGTGGAAGTCCGGCTCGGTTACATTGCTGGTCAGCCCTGAAATTCTAAAATGTTGGGCTGAGAAATAGCTGCAAAACTGTATCCATGTGCAATACTCGACCAACCTGAAATGGACGTCCGGTGAATGTCCAGCTCAATTGCATTGCTGGCGAGCCCAGAAATTCTAAAATTTCAGTCAGAAAAAAATTGCAAAATTATATCGATTTGGGCGGTCGAAAGTGCCGTACGGCACACCCCCATCTCAAAAACATGTTCACATGTGCATGTTTTTGAGAATAGCCCAAATTTCAATTCAAATCAAGGTGTCTAATTTGGCCACAACGGCCCCAGGAACCGGCTGCTGCCCCGGCCGGGGCCGTCACTGGCTTCTGTAAGCACCAACTGTAAGCAAAGCCACATCTCACGAAGGGTCGATTCCAGGCTTCAAGCCCAAGTTATGCTAGGGAGACATCTTTTTCCCTGTTTCATCATGGTCCCACCTTACATCCTCACGACAAACAACACTCACACATCACGTTACTCATATTCCGTGCACTTTGTATGAGTAGTGAGCCCGCCTGCTTAGTTGCTGCAATGCATGGATGTGGGCAGCACACGACCAACCTGAAATGGACGTCCTGTGGATGTCCAGCTCGATTGCACTGCTGGCCAGCCCAGAAATTCTAAAATTTCGGGCAGAAAAAAATTGTGAAAAATCATCGATTTGGGCGGGTCGATTGTGCCGTACGGCAGACCCCCATCTCAAAAACATGTTCACATGTGCATGTTTTTGAGAATAGCCCAAATTTCAATTCAAATCAAGGTGTCTAATTTGGCCACAACGGCCCCAGGAACCGGCTGCTGCCCCGACCGGGGTCATCACTGGCTTCTGTAAGCACTAACTGTAAGCCAAAATCGCGTCTTACGAAGGGTCGATTTCAGGCTCAACACGTCAGGGACAGGTCTTGGTCCTTGTTTCATCATGGTCCCGCCCTACTCTCTCACGATCAACCTGAAATGGACGTCCGGTGGATGTCCAGCTCGATTGCATTGCTGGCCAGCCCAGAAATTCTAAAATTTCCGAAAAATCAATTTGGTGGCTCAGCATCTCCTGTGCAGAAAACTCTCGCACTCATTTCTGATATACGTTTTGACGTGTTTTTTACTTTTAAGCATCAGGAAAGGCGTTACGGAAAATTGGGACTACGCCACTTGTGAGCCGCGTCGTCTGAGATAGCGAGTAGAGTTTGTTGTATAGTATTTATATTGTACTCCAAATGTGCGTTCGAGACCTCGTTTGTAATGTTCTCGTGGTTTTGTGGGTATCAGTTTTGTGCTCACTTCTGGCAGCCCAATGGTGGAATGTGCCTGAGCGATCAATCATCACCGCTAGGTCACACATTTTGCTGGCAACGTGCGCTTGGAAGGATGAATGACCGCCGTGGGAGATGGATTTTCAATTAATTCATTTGAAATAATAAAATTATATTAATTGCGAACTTCATGGAATAAGTTTGTGCTTTACAGTGGATATTACAGGGATCATTTAAGGGAAGCAAATGGATTGTGATATATATGATTATACCATTCCGATGTTCTCGATCCGGATCTCATCATTCGGGAGTTCAGAGACCATGGCTTGGGCCATTATTAATCTCAATACCGGCGATGATATGGAGTATGCACAGCAGGACTTAAGCTGACGTTGAAAGCTGTCCAGTCGACGCCGCAGGTTAACCTGTGGAATTCCACTTCTCCGCCGTCACTGGCTGAGGTTCTTTGGTCGTGTTTCCTTTGTTTGGTGTAGAGGATAGAACGACGGTGAGTATGCCAGTTTGGAGAGTATGCAGCGAGGGAAGCGTGTGTTTTGAGTCGTACTGTTGTCGTTGATGCGATATTGATTCATTAGAAGCTTCGTGAGTCATGGTTTGCATGTTGTGAACCATGGGAGGCAGGTAAGTAAGTGAGTCTCGCGGGTGTGCAATAAGGGATGCATGGGTTTTTAGTCTGACTGTTCTGGTTCATTTTGATGTTGTATAGGTGGTGCAGGAATAGTGATGAAGTAAGGTAAGTTTCATTGAGCTGAAAGACGGGTTTCGCGATGAAATGGAATGCTGACTACATTTTTTCGTTGCACGATTTGTGAATTATTGGTTGTATTGTTTGTATGATGCAACGAGATGAAGAGGTTAAGTGCGTCCTGAGGGTATGAAGCGAGGGAAGTGTTTGTTTTAAATGTGACTGTCGTCTTTTATGCAATATTTATTTATTGGGAGCTTAGTGAGTCATGGTGCATATTTGCTGAAGGGTGGAAAGGAGGTAGGTGAGCATTTGAGGGGTGCAGTGAGTGGAATGTGGGTTTTGAGTCTGACTGCTGTGGTTGATGTTGATTTTGTGTAGGTGATTCTGGAATGGTGATGACGGAAGGTAAGTTACATTGAGCGCCTAGTTAAGTTGCGCGAAGATATGGAATGCTGACTACATTTTTTTGTACAATTTTTGACTTATGGTTTCTATTGTGTGCAGGATACAACGAGGGTAAGTGAGTTCTGAGGGTATGCAGCGAGGGAAGCATGGGTTTTCAGTCCGACTGTTGTTGTTGATTTCGATTTTTTGTAGGTGATGCAGGAATGGTGATGACGGAAGGTAAGTTGCATTTAGCGCGCAGTCCGGTGGTGCGAAGATGCGGAATGTTGACTTCATTTGTTGGTTGTGAGATTTTCGACTTTTGGTATGTATTGTGTGTAGAATGAAACGAGAGTAAGTGAGTTCTGAGGGTATGCATCGAGAGAAGTGTTTGTTTCGAATCTGACTATTGCAGTTAATGCGATATTTATTCATTGGAAGCTTATCCAGTCATGGTGCGTATTGTGTCGAGCGAAGGAAAGTGCGGAAGTTTTGAGAGTATGCTGAGAGGGACATGTGGGTTTTGAGTCCGACTGTTGTGGTTGATTTCGATTTTATGCAGGTGATGCTGGAATGGTGATGACAGAAGGTAAGTTTCATTGAGCGCCAAGACTTGTTTTGCGAAGATATGGACTGCTGACTTTGATTATTCATTGCAAGGTTTTTGGATCATGGTTTGTATTGTGTGTAGGATGGATGAGAGGTAAGTAAGGGATTTTCTAAGATATCTGGCGTGGTAAGCGTTGCTTTTGAATCTGACTGTTGGGGTTGATGTTGTGTATGTGATGCAGGAGTGGTGAAGCAGGAATGGCAGGACTCAGGGAGAGTGAAGAAGGGATCTAGGAAGATGGGGAATGAAGCTGTGAGGTGTTTCTGGTATGTGTATATTTTCAGGCATACGATAGAAGTAAGAGTGGGTTTCAAGTCGTGTAAGATTTTGCTGACCATGTTCGTGTTTCATGTCTTGATGATTTAATGGGCTGGGGTGGTGTCGAGGAAAGCGGGGATGGTATTGGGAAGGAGCAGATTTTTTGTAATCTAGGTCGTGAGGGTTCTTGAAGTATGTGCGGATGGTGGTGCATGGCGTTCGGATGGTAGGGAGAACGCGATAGTGAGGGAGATGGGTGATCGACGGTATGCTGACAGGTATTTTGTATTCTGGCTGGATACGTATTCCATATTCTAGCTGGATACATATTCCGTATCCTGGCTTGATACGTATTTCCTATTCTAACCGGGTATTTATTTCCTATTCTGACCAGATATGTATTTCCTATTCTAGAGAGACGTATTGTATACGAGCAGTTTCGTAAATGAGAGAATAAAATACGGTCCGATATGGGCCCTTAATTTACCATCCGCTGTAATTTCTTCCCTCCGGGTTTTTGCTGATATATTGTATACTGGATGTCGGGTCCTAGTATCCGGCCAAACGTACTAGAAAAACTGGATGTCGGGTCCTAGTACTCCGCCAAACGTACTAGAGAAAGTGGATGTCGGGTCCTAGTATTCCGCCGAACGTACTAGAGAAAGTGGATGTCGGGTCCTAGGATCCCGCTGAATGTACTAGAGAAATTGGATGTCGGGTCCTAGTATTACGCTGAATGTACTAGAGAAATTGGATGTCGGGTCCTAGTATTCCGCCGAACGTACTAGAGAAAGTGGATGTCGGGTCCTAGTATTCCGCCGAACGTACTAGAGAAAGTGGACGTCCGCATCCAAAAAATTTTTATTTTTTTTCGGACGCGGACGTTCATTTGTTCTAGTAAATCTCGGGGCCGACTAGGACCCGTACTAGAGAGACTGGACGTCCGCGTCCACTTCCGAAAACACAGACGAAGCGAACTTGTGAGCGAAAGCGAAAAAAGTGGGTGCTACAGGTCTATAAATTTAGGAAATTACAAGCGTCTCTTTTTTTCTCTTGTCAACACTTCTGCGTGTGCAACTTTTACAGTCTTATCTGTCAACTATCACGTCAACTATCACGATGACTGGTACCACGCTAACAGTACCGACACCTCTCATGGATACGCCGTATTGTAACTTCGTCCCTTGGATGCTGTCGCATGGCAGTATGTTTTCGTCTATCGGACGTGGACTAGATGAAAAAAAATACACCATCATTGGTGGAGGGCAGTGCATGCTCTACCTTGCCATTTTATTGCGTTTTGCGGGAGCGGATGTGACTGTGCTGGAAGCAAAAGGTAAGTTAGCGGGATGCGCTTTGAGCAATCGTATGGAAGATGGAACTGAACTTGCTATGGGTATGATGCGTTTCGGCCGTGGACAAGCCACATGGGGTCAAATTATTGCCGAGCTTGGTTTTGATCTTACGCACAAATTTCCGAATCCAGGTGTAGTAACCACATTGGTTGCTTACGAATCTACTCGTGAAATTTGGAATCCAAATTCTGATGTGCCGAAATTGTTAAGGCCTGTCTTGAATCATTGGAATGATTTCTTGAATAATGGCTTTGGAGATTTGAAGGGTTGGCATGAAATCAGAAAATCGCTTGGAGAAAAAAGTTACAAGAAAAAGGAAACTCAGTTATGGTACGACACTTTCAGGGGTAAGAGTTTCGGTGAGCTTGTACAAACTGTTTTCGAAAGCAAATGGTCTAAGACGGATTTCAGGATTTTCGATATGCTTGGCATTGGAACGGGTGGATTCGGCGCATTCAATCCCGCTTCGATTTTTCTTATAATGCGTGTGATCGTAAATGGCTTTGAGGACTGTCAATTCTATATCACAAAGAATGAGGATTCGAGAGATCGGTTTGTTTCGCCTCAAGAAGTTGTTCAAGGACTCGGCAAGAAAGCAGAGGAAACAGGCGTTGAAATCAAATTGAACCAAACTGCAACCAGGGTTCACGAACCGACGAACGAAAAAATCATGGTAAGTGTAAGAGATGGAAACGTATATAAGAGCGATCGTATTATTGTTGGAACGACATTCCCAGCTGCGCGCAAAATTCATGGTCTTTCTAATTTCATCGATCGTTCGGTTTTCGAGGCGATGAAAACTGGCTCAGATGGACGTTCCGGTAAGCTGTTTGCAATTATCGATGTTTCTACAATTGAGGAAATCAAAAAAGACGACTTCCCCCTTACGCTTATTTCCGACAAGAAAATTCAGCAGGTTTATGTGTTGCCTGCTAAGAGTCAAAACAAGCGAGCTGTATTAATGTGGTACTACCACATCAATACAGCTCGCTTGTTGCGTAGTACGCTTGGGATACGATCTGCAGTCTCTTAGATCAAAAGAATACAACGGAAATCTTGCAGGTATGCAAAGATGACATTCGGTCCATTGTTCAAGGTAACACGTATGAGGATGCGTGGAAGCGGATGTTAAACATGATTACCGAGACTACTTTGGTCAAATGGTCAAATGAATCAGAATTTGGCGTTCCGTATAATTTTCCGTTGCCTGATGAGATTAAAGGCTACAGCTCGGTTGCTAATTGGTGGAAAGAATTGGAGACTCGCGAGGGACCGAAGGTGCACCTCAGCATCTCAGATGCTTATGGGGCAGGAGGTTGGAATGAAGGAGGGTTTGCTTCGGCACTTACGCTCGCAAGCTCAATCGTCAAAACGGATGGGGAACTTTATCATCCAGAAGGTGCGCCTTGCAACGTCATAGACCCTAAGACTTTTGTCTATTAGTTGTGCTCTCAGCTATCTATTGCTTTAATGAAGAATAGAAAACGAACTAGTCGAAATGATCTGAGCCATCAATATACTTTTGTTCCATAGTGAGATTTTATAGAGTTAGTTTAATTAGTTGAGTGGTAATTGTGTAATTCTCTATGTTTCAAGCTTGCTCGCAAACGTTGAATAATTGTGTTGTGTGGTTGAATAATTTTTGTGTAAAAAACCAAAAAGCAATCACTTAGATCTGGCACATAAATAATAAAGGTTCGAAAACTTTAGCAAGATAACCAACCACCAAACCAACTCACCAGTTATGAAATCTGTCCCACTCAACCCGTTTTGTGCATCGGAACGGCTATGTGTGGTGGTCAATTCCGAGTCGGAGTTGTGCGTGCTCGGTGCAGTTGTCGTCGCTCTGCTTTCTGAACTACTTACACCATGCTTGCCTGTAGGCGCACGAGCAGCCCATGCGTCACGACCACCAGAGCCATCAGCGTGTGGTGTCGGCGGTGCGGCATTATCCGCCGGGACTGACACACGGTTGGAAACTCGTTCACGACACCTGTCGCACAGTTCCATATCGCGCTGCTCGCAAGTCAACCTGTCACCACCGCACCCATCCATGAAATAGTCCAGTATCCAGCGTCTGCAATTGTCATTATTGACAAGCAATGAAGGTGCACCGAACACTGATTCTGACCCTTTTTTTGATATGTTTGTGAGTAGTGCAGCGGTGCATGCATTACAATCGACTCTGCCCGTAATCCGTCTCTCCCTGCACGTCCACTTTCTTGCGCGTAATGCAACAAGCTTGACGGCAGTCCAAGATGCATGACGCAACGCACTGACGGAGTGTCAATTCCACATCCAAACGCTGAAGTTGCCACCATAACCTGCGGCCTGTTTACCACGTCTGGCCGTTTACGAGTCCGGTCTGCACGGACGGAGGTTATATCGGGCCAAGAATGCGACGAGTCTGATTGGTCAATTTTGTAAGGGGGTTGAGGAAGCATATTTCGATGAGATATGTCGAATGGCGAAGTCAAGTTTTTGTCAGTTTTGGGTGTTCGGTGGTGAGTCCGACGGAGTGGGGGGGAAGTCCGACGTCAGACTTACCATCGAGGAGGGGTGAATTTTTCGGTAACGAGTCCAGGTGATCGGATTGAGGTGGGGGCGGGTGCGTTTGATAATGCAAGTGTAGTTGTGTGACTGTACTCATGTATTCGTGCGATTTGTGATGTTTCAAAAATGACGCAAGGCGATTGATAGTATTTGGTGTGGCTGGAATATAGACCTGTAGCACCCACTTTTTTTGCTTTCGCTCTCAGGCCCGCTTCGCTTTGCGGGTGCTACAGGTCTATAAATCGAACAGGCTTGGGGATATGGTTAACCGGCTGGACAACTATTTTCGTTTGATATTCTGCAAGTCAAGTCAAGAATGGCGGACTCAAATTCTACGAAACGCCCGGTAAGCTGTGGCAATTGTGGAAGCTCCGGTTTTCACGGATTCTATGTTGTTCAGGATTTTTTTACGGGTGAGCAGCTTACTACTTGGTTATGTGAAAGCTGCCATGATAATCTTTTTGTCAATGTTGACTCCGCAAAGGTTAATTGTGAACAACCTAATGGTCGAGAGTTTAGGCCTTTGATGATATCATCAAAGGCCTAAACTCTCGACTACAACAGACTTGGGGGCAGGCATATGCCTGCCACCAAGTCTGTTGTAGTTTGGAAGTGCGATCCCGCAAGCGCACACACCACTGACGTCAAGGTAACTCTGCCTGTCTACCGTGATCCCAGATTTCCTTATGCGCCTTTGAGCTACAAGAAAGTCGTTAGATTTGAATAAACACGTCTAGTTATGACATCTTTGTTTTTCATTTTCTTACCTGGGTAAAGCAAGTGGGGATAGTCGAAGCGCTTTACTATCTAGCATAAATAAGTAAAGCAAAGTTGGAATAGCTGAAGCACTGTACCATCTGGTATCTGATCAATCAGGTTTGGATCCGTTGAAATGTCCGGGAAGGTTCCATAATTTTGTGACGTTCCTTAGTTAGATGAAACAAATACCTTGAATTTATCGCGAAATTCCGTAGCAGATATTTTGTGCGAGCTGAGAGCGTCTTCGTTATGTATATTTTGTGCAGTCCTGTATATGTTCTGCACAAAGGTATTCTTCTGTTTTTCAGTCAATCCCATTTCTTCAAGTTTGTCGGCAGTAATCGCGGTTTCGAGGTCTTCTTCGAATTCGGTATCATAATCTACCAGTATACGAGGCGTATTTGGCGATTTGCTTGTCGGCTTTGGCCAGGTAAACATGGTTTCTTGATGGTCGGTTGAGATTTATGGAGCGCCAAGCAACTGAGCAGACCTTCTTATTTATGGTAATATGTCGGTATTGCACACGTGTGGCGTCTGTAGTTGCAAGCGAACTTGTGAGCGAAAGCGAAAAAAGTGGGTGCTACAGGTCTATAAATTTAGGAAATTACAAGCGTCTCTTTTTTTCTCTTGTCAACACTTCTGCGTGTGCAACTTTTACAGTCTTATCTGTCAACTATCACGTCAACTATCACGATGACTGGTACCACGCTAACAGTACCGACACCTCTCATGGATACGCCGTATTGTAACTTCGTCCCTTGGATGCTGTCGCATGGCAGTATGTTTTCGTCTATCGGACGTGGACTAGATGAAAAAAAATACACCATCATTGGTGGAGGGCAGTGCATGCTCTACCTTGCCATTTTATTGCGTTTTGCGGGAGCGGATGTGACTGTGCTGGAAGCAAAAGGTAAGTTAGCGGGATGCGCTTTGAGCAATCGTATGGAAGATGGAACTGAACTTGCTATGGGTATGATGCGTTTCGGCCGTGGACAAGCCACATGGGGTCAAATTATTGCCGAGCTTGGTTTTGATCTTACGCACAAATTTCCGAATCCAGGTGTAGTAACCACATTGGTTGCTTACGAATCTACTCGTGAAATTTGGAATCCAAATTCTGATGTGCCGAAATTGTTAAGGCCTGTCTTGAATCATTGGAATGATTTCTTGAATAATGGCTTTGGAGATTTGAAGGGTTGGCATGAAATCAGAAAATCGCTTGGAGAAAAAAGTTACAAGAAAAAGGAAACTCAGTTATGGTACGACACTTTCAGGGGTAAGAGTTTCGGTGAGCTTGTACAAACTGTTTTCGAAAGCAAATGGTCTAAGACGGATTTCAGGATTTTCGATATGCTTGGCATTGGAACGGGTGGATTCGGCGCATTCAATCCCGCTTCGATTTTTCTTATAATGCGTGTGATCGTAAATGGCTTTGAGGACTGTCAATTCTATATCACAAAGAATGAGGATTCGAGAGATCGGTTTGTTTCGCCTCAAGAAGTTGTTCAAGGACTCGGCAAGAAAGCAGAGGAAACAGGCGTTGAAATCAAATTGAACCAAACTGCAACCAGGGTTCACGAACCGACGAACGAAAAAATCATGGTAAGTGTAAGAGATGGAAACGTATATAAGAGCGATCGTATTATTGTTGGAACGACATTCCCAGCTGCGCGCAAAATTCATGGTCTTTCTAATTTCATCGATCGTTCGGTTTTCGAGGCGATGAAAACTGGCTCAGATGGACGTTCCGGTAAGCTGTTTGCAATTATCGATGTTTCTACAATTGAGGAAATCAAAAAAGACGACTTCCCCCTTACGCTTATTTCCGACAAGAAAATTCAGCAGGTTTATGTGTTGCCTGCTAAGAGTCAAAACAAGCGAGCTGTATTAATGTGGTACTACCACATCAATACAGCTCGCTTGTTGCGTAGTACGCTTGGGATACGATCTGCAGTCTCTTAGATCAAAAGAATACAACGGAAATCTTGCAGGTATGCAAAGATGACATTCGGTCCATTGTTCAAGGTAACACGTATGAGGATGCGTGGAAGCGGATGTTAAACATGATTACCGAGACTACTTTGGTCAAATGGTCAAATGAATCAGAATTTGGCGTTCCGTATAATTTTCCGTTGCCTGATGAGATTAAAGGCTACAGCTCGGTTGCTAATTGGTGGAAAGAATTGGAGACTCGCGAGGGACCGAAGGTGCACCTCAGCATCTCAGATGCTTATGGGGCAGGAGGTTGGAATGAAGGAGGGTTTGCTTCGGCACTTACGCTCGCAAGCTCAATCGTCAAAACGGATGGGGAACTTTATCATCCAGAAGGTGCGCCTTGCAACGTCATAGACCCTAAGACTTTTGTCTATTAGTTGTGCTCTCAGCTATCTATTGCTTTAATGAAGAATAGAAAACGAACTAGTCGAAATGATCTGAGCCATCAATATACTTTTGTTCCATAGTGAGATTTTATAGAGTTAGTTTAATTAGTTGAGTGGTAATTGTGTAATTCTCTATGTTTCAAGCTTGCTCGCAAACGTTGAATAATTGTGTTGTGTGGTTGAATAATTTTTGTGTAAAAAACCAAAAAGCAATCACTTAGATCTGGCACATAAATAATAAAGGTTCGAAAACTTTAGCAAGATAACCAACCACCAAACCAACTCACCAGTTATGAAATCTGTCCCACTCAACCCGTTTTGTGCATCGGAACGGCTATGTGTGGTGGTCAATTCCGAGTCGGAGTTGTGCGTGCTCGGTGCAGTTGTCGTCGCTCTGCTTTCTGAACTACTTACACCATGCTTGCCTGTAGGCGCACGAGCAGCCCATGCGTCACGACCACCAGAGCCATCAGCGTGTGGTGTCGGCGGTGCGGCATTATCCGCCGGGACTGACACACGGTTGGAAACTCGTTCACGACACCTGTCGCACAGTTCCATATCGCGCTGCTCGCAAGTCAACCTGTCACCACCGCACCCATCCATGAAATAGTCCAGTATCCAGCGTCTGCAATTGTCATTATTGACAAGCAATGAAGGTGCACCGAACACTGATTCTGACCCTTTTTTTGATATGTTTGTGAGTAGTGCAGCGGTGCATGCATTACAATCGACTCTGCCCGTAATCCGTCTCTCCCTGCACGTCCACTTTCTTGCGCGTAATGCAACAAGCTTGACGGCAGTCCAAGATGCATGACGCAACGCACTGACGGAGTGTCAATTCCACATCCAAACGCTGAAGTTGCCACCATAACCTGCGGCCTGTTTACCACGTCTGGCCGTTTACGAGTCCGGTCTGCACGGACGGAGGTTATATCGGGCCAAGAATGCGACGAGTCTGATTGGTCAATTTTGTAAGGGGGTTGAGGAAGCATATTTCGATGAGATATGTCGAATGGCGAAGTCAAGTTTTTGTCAGTTTTGGGTGTTCGGTGGTGAGTCCGACGGAGTGGGGGGGAAGTCCGACGTCAGACTTACCATCGAGGAGGGGTGAATTTTTCGGTAACGAGTCCAGGTGATCGGATTGAGGTGGGGGCGGGTGCGTTTGATAATGCAAGTGTAGTTGTGTGACTGTACTCATGTATTCGTGCGATTTGTGATGTTTCAAAAATGACGCAAGGCGATTGATAGTATTTGGTGTGGCTGGAATATAGACCTGTAGCACCCACTTTTTTTGCTTTCGCTCTCAGGCCCGCTTCGCTTTGCGGGTGCTACAGGTCTATAAATCGAACAGGCTTGGGGATATGGTTAACCGGCTGGACAACTATTTTCGTTTGATATTCTGCAAGTCAAGTCAAGAATGGCGGACTCAAATTCTACGAAACGCCCGGTAAGCTGTGGCAATTGTGGAAGCTCCGGTTTTCACGGATTCTATGTTGTTCAGGATTTTTTTACGGGTGAGCAGCTTACTACTTGGTTATGTGAAAGCTGCCATGATAATCTTTTTGTCAATGTTGACTCCGCAAAGGTTAATTGTGAACAACCTAATGGTCGAGAGTTTAGGCCTTTGATGATATCATCAAAGGCCTAAACTCTCGACTACAACAGACTTGGGGGCAGGCATATGCCTGCCACCAAGTCTGTTGTAGTTTGGAAGTGCGATCCCGCAAGCGCACACACCACTGACGTCAAGGTAACTCTGCCTGTCTACCGTGATCCCAGATTTCCTTATGCGCCTTTGAGCTACAAGAAAGTCGTTAGATTTGAATAAACACGTCTAGTTATGACATCTTTGTTTTTCATTTTCTTACCTGGGTAAAGCAAGTGGGGATAGTCGAAGCGCTTTACTATCTAGCATAAATAAGTAAAGCAAAGTTGGAATAGCTGAAGCACTGTACCATCTGGTATCTGATCAATCAGGTTTGGATCCGTTGAAATGTCCGGGAAGGTTCCATAATTTTGTGACGTTCCTTAGTTAGATGAAACAAATACCTTGAATTTATCGCGAAATTCCGTAGCAGATATTTTGTGCGAGCTGAGAGCGTCTTCGTTATGTATATTTTGTGCAGTCCTGTATATGTTCTGCACAAAGGTATTCTTCTGTTTTTCAGTCAATCCCATTTCTTCAAGTTTGTCGGCAGTAATCGCGGTTTCGAGGTCTTCTTCGAATTCGGTATCATAATCTACCAGTATACGAGGCGTATTTGGCGATTTGCTTGTCGGCTTTGGCCAGGTAAACATGGTTTCTTGATGGTCGGTTGAGATTTATGGAGCGCCAAGCAACTGAGCAGACCTTCTTATTTATGGTAATATGTCGGTATTGCACACGTGTGGCGTCTGTAGTTGCAAGCGAACTTGTGAGCGAAAGCGAAAAAAGTGGGTGCTACAGGTCTATAAATTTAGGAAATTACAAGCGTCTCTTTTTTTCTCTTGTCAACACTTCTGCGTGTGCAACTTTTACAGTCTTATCTGTCAACTATCACGTCAACTATCACGATGACTGGTACCACGCTAACAGTACCGACACCTCTCATGGATACGCCGTATTGTAACTTCGTCCCTTGGATGCTGTCGCATGGCAGTATGTTTTCGTCTATCGGACGTGGACTAGATGAAAAAAAATACACCATCATTGGTGGAGGGCAGTGCATGCTCTACCTTGCCATTTTATTGCGTTTTGCGGGAGCGGATGTGACTGTGCTGGAAGCAAAAGGTAAGTTAGCGGGATGCGCTTTGAGCAATCGTATGGAAGATGGAACTGAACTTGCTATGGGTATGATGCGTTTCGGCCGTGGACAAGCCACATGGGGTCAAATTATTGCCGAGCTTGGTTTTGATCTTACGCACAAATTTCCGAATCCAGGTGTAGTAACCACATTGGTTGCTTACGAATCTACTCGTGAAATTTGGAATCCAAATTCTGATGTGCCGAAATTGTTAAGGCCTGTCTTGAATCATTGGAATGATTTCTTGAATAATGGCTTTGGAGATTTGAAGGGTTGGCATGAAATCAGAAAATCGCTTGGAGAAAAAAGTTACAAGAAAAAGGAAACTCAGTTATGGTACGACACTTTCAGGGGTAAGAGTTTCGGTGAGCTTGTACAAACTGTTTTCGAAAGCAAATGGTCTAAGACGGATTTCAGGATTTTCGATATGCTTGGCATTGGAACGGGTGGATTCGGCGCATTCAATCCCGCTTCGATTTTTCTTATAATGCGTGTGATCGTAAATGGCTTTGAGGACTGTCAATTCTATATCACAAAGAATGAGGATTCGAGAGATCGGTTTGTTTCGCCTCAAGAAGTTGTTCAAGGACTCGGCAAGAAAGCAGAGGAAACAGGCGTTGAAATCAAATTGAACCAAACTGCAACCAGGGTTCACGAACCGACGAACGAAAAAATCATGGTAAGTGTAAGAGATGGAAACGTATATAAGAGCGATCGTATTATTGTTGGAACGACATTCCCAGCTGCGCGCAAAATTCATGGTCTTTCTAATTTCATCGATCGTTCGGTTTTCGAGGCGATGAAAACTGGCTCAGATGGACGTTCCGGTAAGCTGTTTGCAATTATCGATGTTTCTACAATTGAGGAAATCAAAAAAGACGACTTCCCCCTTACGCTTATTTCCGACAAGAAAATTCAGCAGGTTTATGTGTTGCCTGCTAAGAGTCAAAACAAGCGAGCTGTATTAATGTGGTACTACCACATCAATACAGCTCGCTTGTTGCGTAGTACGCTTGGGATACGATCTGCAGTCTCTTAGATCAAAAGAATACAACGGAAATCTTGCAGGTATGCAAAGATGACATTCGGTCCATTGTTCAAGGTAACACGTATGAGGATGCGTGGAAGCGGATGTTAAACATGATTACCGAGACTACTTTGGTCAAATGGTCAAATGAATCAGAATTTGGCGTTCCGTATAATTTTCCGTTGCCTGATGAGATTAAAGGCTACAGCTCGGTTGCTAATTGGTGGAAAGAATTGGAGACTCGCGAGGGACCGAAGGTGCACCTCAGCATCTCAGATGCTTATGGGGCAGGAGGTTGGAATGAAGGAGGGTTTGCTTCGGCACTTACGCTCGCAAGCTCAATCGTCAAAACGGATGGGGAACTTTATCATCCAGAAGGTGCGCCTTGCAACGTCATAGACCCTAAGACTTTTGTCTATTAGTTGTGCTCTCAGCTATCTATTGCTTTAATGAAGAATAGAAAACGAACTAGTCGAAATGATCTGAGCCATCAATATACTTTTGTTCCATAGTGAGATTTTATAGAGTTAGTTTAATTAGTTGAGTGGTAATTGTGTAATTCTCTATGTTTCAAGCTTGCTCGCAAACGTTGAATAATTGTGTTGTGTGGTTGAATAATTTTTGTGTAAAAAACCAAAAAGCAATCACTTAGATCTGGCACATAAATAATAAAGGTTCGAAAACTTTAGCAAGATAACCAACCACCAAACCAACTCACCAGTTATGAAATCTGTCCCACTCAACCCGTTTTGTGCATCGGAACGGCTATGTGTGGTGGTCAATTCCGAGTCGGAGTTGTGCGTGCTCGGTGCAGTTGTCGTCGCTCTGCTTTCTGAACTACTTACACCATGCTTGCCTGTAGGCGCACGAGCAGCCCATGCGTCACGACCACCAGAGCCATCAGCGTGTGGTGTCGGCGGTGCGGCATTATCCGCCGGGACTGACACACGGTTGGAAACTCGTTCACGACACCTGTCGCACAGTTCCATATCGCGCTGCTCGCAAGTCAACCTGTCAGGGATCAGCCCTCTAGACCTCATGGTAAACACTAGATTCCTGTTCTTATAACACCATACCCCGACCAACCAATAAGATAGTACCATTCCACAGAGACCAAAGCTCCCAACTACAAGGGAAGCTTACAGTAACCACTCCTACGAGGCTACTTACAGCTTTCCACATACCTTACACCACCTAGGAGACACTTGAGCAGGCTACTTACATGTTATGATAGACTTACAACACCTGTCATGTGACTGACACGGTTACTTACAAGATTACATGGCTTTTTCAGCCACTTTCGCCCCACTTACAGGGTTACTTACACACATACGCCCGTATGACAGGTAACTTACAACTGTAACTGACGGAAACCTCGTTTTTTCAATGAAATTTCAACTGTAAGCTTACATGTAAGAAATGTAAGCTTACACTGTAAGCCGCCCTGCGGGGCCCGGTCGCGCCCGGCTCCAGGTTTCCACGTGTCAGGGGTTCCTGCCGAACATTGCTGGACTCTTACACGTGTTACATTGCTGGACTCTTACACGTGTTACATTGCTGGACTCTTACACGTGGCCCTCCCTGTCACACTCTCCTTATGACCGTTTCCAGATCCGCCACCACCAACAATATCTCCCATTCTCCTCTCCTATTGGTTGATCTCCCGATGCCTACTCCTCGTAGCTCCTCGTAGTTACCCTTCATTTTACCCCTCCTAGAGCTACCTCCTAGTCTATATAAACTACCCTCCGCTCCCCACCTCAGGGATTCGGAGGTACCTTCGACCGGAACATCTTCTCCCAAGTTGTGCCTTAACCCCCACAGCTTGGTAGCATCGCAAGTAAATTCCCGCCACTTCTCCATCTCTGGCTTCACACAGCAGTCTAGTTCTCCTATCGAGTCTACGCTGTTGTGTGACTGACTACGACTTGACTAACCATCTTGAGGATTTTTCCTGTTGGACAGTGGCCGGACCACGATCTTTTTCCCACAGAACCCCAGACTCCCCGTCGGAATACCGCTCCGACGATAGTGCCGCATTCCCGAGTTCCCCCCTCACTCGGCCCCCGCAGACTCCGCCGTTTGGGATCGTCGCCCTTAGAGCCGACACCACCCCACAGACCCCCACCGTCGATACTCCGCCCGCTCCGCCGCCGACCGTCATCGACCTTGACGACGACTTCCGCCCTTTACCTCCTGCTATCGCCAAGCCTAAAGCGGTTCTCCCCGCCTTCGTGCCGAGAGTGACCCTTCGCCTCGCCATTCGCCCTCCGATCACGAAGAAGACCATTCTTCCTACCCCACGTCTTCGACCCGCCCCTCGTGCTCAACCGCCCCGGGCTGCTTTCCCTCGATTCACGGTGGCACCCAAGTCGGACGCTCCGAACACGCCCAAGAAGGTCGGCAATACTCATCGTATTCTCGGAAAGACGGTCTCCCGACAAAACATACCGGCCCCCAGAGCAACTCCTAGCTCACATCGCGCCTCTGCTTCGACCACTATCCCTCCGCAGCGCACCTTGTTGCCAATCGACGACCGTTCCTCGCAGCATCTTCTCCGAACCGCAACATACAAAGAAGCCAAGAGGAACCCTAAACCAAAGACTCCCACAAGAAGTTTCGACTGCACACTTTGCCGAAAATCAGCCAAGACCAGGGCTCAATTTCTAGCCCACATCGATTCCGAAAAGCACAAGCGCCGAGTTCGAAACCATCAAGTCGAATTAAACTGTCGCCCGTGTGATCGTTCCTTCGTCTCTATCGAAGACTATACTCGTCACATCAAGAGTGCTAAGCATCGTGAGCGCGTAGGACTTGGAGTGAACCATTAGAACGTAGTAAACACACACACTCTCTCTCTTCCTCAAAAACAAAAAATGAGTAATCCCATCACCATTGAAAACCTTGCCCAGGTTGTCCAGGATCTACAAACTCAACTCCAGGCAGCCAACTCCCAGATCAATAACCAGCAGAACTCCCTAAACGATGCCGCTGCATCGTATGATCGTATAAGGGAAGAGCTCCAGAGTATTAAAACATCAGACAATCCTAAACCAAAGAAACACCAACCTGAAAAGTTCTCTGGCAGAGGATCGATCACAAGCTGGGCTACGCACATGGACAACTACCTGGCCAACGCTACCGACGACGACTCACTCCAGCTAGCTGTTAGCTATTTATCTGGAGCTGCTCATGAGTGGTGGATTGTTTATCAAAAAACCGATGATGGAAGCGAAATAAAAACATGGAACTGCTTAAGAAAGGCTATTATCTCTCGTTTTGAAACGCTTAACAAAGAAAAGGTAGCTCGCGATAAATTGGCTCGCTGGAGACAGGTACGCGACGTATCATCATTCAACGATGATTTCCAAAGAATTCTCCTTGACATCCCAACTATAAGTATGGCAGAACAAATTGACCGATATACCAGGGGTTTAAAGCAATATATCTGGAAAGAACTTTGTACCAAAGATTATCGTGACCTTGCCGAGGCAATGCGTGACGCTGAACGCGTTGAAGCTGCTCACCGCCGCCTTGGACCCAACGGGGGTATTTCAAAAAATAAGGACTATGGCCGTAAACCAGAAGGAAATTCCTCAAGGCCCGTCCCCATGGAACTTGGAAACATTCAAATCAAAAAGTTAACCAAAGAAGAAAGAGAACAATGCATGAAGAAAGGGCTTTGCCTCCGCTGTCGCCAACCAGGGCATATTGCCAAAAACTGCCCAAAAGGCAAACGGAACTAGTCGAATCTCCGTCCCAAGACGTCCAGAACCCCATAGAAATTCCTACTATGGTAAGAAGCCCTCCCCTAGTTCCCTTTGAAACAACTCCAGATCCATTCAAACGAGCTGGTATAGGATTACTAGTGTCGTCTGGAAAAATAAATGGGGTTAGAGCAAAACTCATGTTTGACCCTGGTTCCGAGATCAGTTACGTGAACAGATCGTTTTGCTTATCGAACAAAATTCCGATCAAGGACACAAATCACCTAGCCACCATGGCCAACAAGAATACACAAACCTTAGAACAAACCAAGTCTACTATCAGTCTACAGATTCAAGGGTACACAGAGCAGTTGTCATTCGCTGTCTGCCCGTTAAATCATGATGCCATCCTCGGCAAGGATTGGCACTCCAACCATTTTGCCACCATTGATAACCACTCGAACCAAATCTCATTCTCCCACCGAAACAAAAAATTTACCATCTACGCAAATGAATTTCATCTTTGCGAAAGTATTTCACTAAGCGCAATGACCCGAGACTACGAAGAAAATTTCCCTTTGTTTGCAGTCGTATTGAACCCAAATAAACCAGAGACCTCCGAACAAAAACTTCCTAAACATGTCGAACAAATTCTAGGAAAGTACAATGACGTTTTCCCAGAAACGTTGCCCAAAGGATTACCTCCCCAAAGAAAAATTGACTTCCGAATAGACCTAGTTCCCGAAAGTATTCCACAGAAAAGAGGTCTGTATCGGATGTCCCCACCTGAACTCAGAGAGCTTAAGAAACAACTCGATGAACTCCTGGAAGCAGGATTTATCCAGCCAAGTTGCAGCCCTTGGGGTGCTCCAGTTCTATTTGTGAGTAAAAAAGACGGTGCACTACGTATGTGTATCGATTATCGAGCCCTCAATCGCCTCACTGTGAAGAACAGCTACCCGCTCCCTAGAATTGATGATATCTTTGACCAGCTGAAGGACGCCAAATACTTCAGTAAAATCGACCTAAGATCTGGATACCATCAAGTACGCTTAGAAAAGGACTCTATCCCACTAACCGCGTTCCGAACCCGGTACGGACACTTCGAGTTCCTTGTGCTTCCCTTCGGATTATCCAATGCTCCTGCAACGTTCATGACGTTGATGAATGATCTTTTCAGAGATTACCTAGATCACTTTGTTATAGTATATCTGGATGATATACTCATTTATAGCTCCTCATTTACCGATCATCTTCACCACATTGAGCTAGTTCTGCAGAGACTCCGCAAGAATCAGTTGTACGCAAAAATGTCAAAGTGTTCTTTCGCAGTACAAGAGATAGAATACTTAGGACATGTTCTCACACCAGGAGGAATATCAGTTGAAGAAACCAAGATCAAAACCATCAAAGAATGGCCAAGGCCAAGGAACAAACGAGACGTCCAGTCTTTCCTGGGCCTAGTCAATTATTATCGCAGATTCATCGGAAACTGCTCAGCCATAGCAAAACCACTCACAGAACTCACGAAAAATGCTCCATTCACGTGGAACCCCTCCGCCGAACAATCCTTTACCACACTGAAAACAGTGATGACTCGAACCCCAGTACTAATGCCCTTCCACCCAGAAAAGGACATAGTTGTCACAACCGATGCTTCTCAATTTGCAATTGGTGCTGTCCTGGAACAAAAGGACACAAATAGATACCGACCTGTTGCATTCTACTCCAGAACTCTCAATGCAGCCGAACAAAAGTATGCAGCTCATGAAAGAGAGCTCCTGGCCATCATCGATACACTTCGAACATGGAGAGCATATCTCCATGGTAGACCATTTACCGTTTACACTGATCACTATCCCCTCAGATATTTGGAAACCCAAAAGCAACTATCCCAAAGACAAGTAAGATGGCTTGAATCAATTGTCTCGTTCGACTTCAAAATAATTCCAATAAAAGGGAAAACAAACAAAGTAGCTGACGCACTCTCCAGACAATTTCTGAACAAAGAACCAACCGCCCCTAGAGACCACTCTCTTCTGACGAAAGCAATATCCATAACATCACAGTTTGAAACCAATGCTACGTACTTTGCATCAGACGGCAACGCAAAGATAAAAGAAGAAGATTATACCAAGGATCCTGAGTTCCAAGAAGTATACAAATCACCGAAGAACTCCTTCCGAAAAGAAAACAACCTTCTGTACTACAAAGAACGATTATGTGTACCGAAAGGGACCTATCGACTTCAATTACTACATGATCATCATGATACCCCACAATCTGGTCACCTTGGAATAAAGAAAACTTGCCACAGAATAGCTACAAAATATTACTGGAAGAAAATGAAACAAACCATTAGAGAATATGTCACTTCATGTGATACATGCCAAAGAACTAAGGCTCCAAACCATAAACCATTCGGACTACTTCAACCATTAGAACCCCCTTCGGGGAAGTGGACACACATCACCATGGACTTTGTGACACCTCTACCCAAAACCAGGAAAGGCAACACCGGAATGTTCGTTGTAGTTGATCGATTATCTAAGCTACTCCGAATCATCCCGTATGAAAGAGACCCAAACGCTGTTGAAACAGCAAAGTTATTCTTCGAGAACATTTATCGACACCATGGACTCCCCTCAGTAATCATTAGTGACCGCGATCCAGTATTTATGAGCAAATTCTGGAAGTCTCTTTTCCATACCTTGAAAACCAAGATATCACCATCGTCCGCATACCATCCACAAACGGATGGACAAACAGAGATACTTAATCGAAAGATTGAGGAAATGATTAGAGCCTTCGCTAACTACAACAAAACCAACTGGGACGAATACTTAGCCCACTTTGAAGTAGCTTACAACTCTTCAATACATGCTGCCACTAGTTTCACACCCTTCTTCCTCACATATGGGCAACACCCTAGGACCCTTCCCATAGAAACCTTAGAAACAGAAAACCCGACTGCAGAAAAATTCATATCCACCATAGGAAAAGCTACCAAACAAGCCATCGAAAACATAAAGAAAGCAAATGAATCAATGGCAAAGCAAGCCAATAGGAAGCGTTTACCGACTCCATTCAAGGTCAATGACAAGGTCATGCTGTCCACAGCAAACCTAACCCTTGAAGATGGATCGGGTACAAGAAAGCTTCACCCAAAGTTTTGTGGACCATTCGAAATCACTGAGAAGATCAATGAAGTTACTTTTCGATTGAACCTTCCCCAACCAATGATCGATCGCAAAATCCACAATGCATTTCACTCTAGCCTCCTCAAACCTTACGTAGAGGACACATTCGAGCGAAAACCAGTACCACCGCCACCGATCAAACTTTCAACAAACTCTGACGAATATGAAGTTGAGAGAATTCTTCACCACAGAAAAAGACACAGGAAACTCCAATATCTCGTGAAATGGAAAGGTTATCCAGATCACGAAAATTCCTGGCTTTCCATAGAAAACCTTAAAAATTGTCAGGAACTTCTTGACAAATATCATCAGAATTAGACTCCCGGTCTCCCTTTCAGCTCTATAAATTCCTTTCAGTCCACAACCTCGTTTGGACATCCCCTTCCCATCCATATCCCCTCTCCACCATGGCCACCTCTTCTGAGTTTTACCTCCAGCTTGTTATCGCTGGCGAGACATTGACTACATGGTTACAAGACGTTACCCCAGAACCTTATGCACGAAGTGTACTTTGCTGGGCCCTAATCCACTCATGCTATGGATACTATCATGCCTTTGGCCCCTTCTGTGTAACAGCGGAAGATTTCGACCTACTGTCTGTGATCATAGATCGAATTGAACTCTCGCCGAACGTCGAAAATTTACCGGCTCCTCTCTCCGAAGCCATAGGATACAACTTTATCTGTTATCTGTACCACTGGGTAGTTGGTGCCTATGGGCACCTCTCCCCCGACCAGTCCTATGCGGATGAGATCCGCAATATCGTCACAGCTTTGGCTGAAGAAGAACAAATGGACGTATCACTCATCCTAATCCCTAGGCCGACACACACCGTGTTCCCCTTCCCAACAGTCTTCAACGGTTAGTATCCTCCCCTTCAGTCTCGAGTCGAGCACGACTCTTATTCAGAGGAAGGAGTGATGTCAGGGATCAGCCCTCTAGACCTCATGGTAAACACTAGATTCCTGTTCTTATAACACCATACCCCGACCAACCAATAAGATAGTACCATTCCACAGAGACCAAAGCTCCCAACTACAAGGGAAGCTTACAGTAACCACTCCTACGAGGCTACTTACAGCTTTCCACATACCTTACACCACCTAGGAGACACTTGAGCAGGCTACTTACATGTTATGATAGACTTACAACACCTGTCATGTGACTGACACGGTTACTTACAAGATTACATGGCTTTTTCAGCCACTTTCGCCCCACTTACAGGGTTACTTACACACATACGCCCGTATGACAGGTAACTTACAACTGTAACTGACGGAAACCTCGTTTTTTCAATGAAATTTCAACTGTAAGCTTACATGTAAGAAATGTAAGCTTACACTGTATGAAATAGTCCAGTATCCAGCGTCTGCAATTGTCATTATTGACAAGCAATGAAGGTGCACCGAACACTGATTCTGACCCTTTTTTTGATATGTTTGTGAGTAGTGCAGCGGTGCATGCATTACAATCGACTCTGCCCGTAATCCGTCTCTCCCTGCACGTCCACTTTCTTGCGCGTAATGCAACAAGCTTGACGGCAGTCCAAGATGCATGACGCAACGCACTGACGGAGTGTCAATTCCACATCCAAACGCTGAAGTTGCCACCATAACCTGCGGCCTGTTTACCACGTCTGGCCGTTTACGAGTCCGGTCTGCACGGACGGAGGTTATATCGGGCCAAGAATGCGACGAGTCTGATTGGTCAATTTTGTAAGGGGGTTGAGGAAGCATATTTCGATGAGATATGTCGAATGGCGAAGTCAAGTTTTTGTCAGTTTTGGGTGTTCGGTGGTGAGTCCGACGGAGTGGGGGGGAAGTCCGACGTCAGACTTACCATCGAGGAGGGGTGAATTTTTCGGTAACGAGTCCAGGTGATCGGATTGAGGTGGGGGCGGGTGCGTTTGATAATGCAAGTGTAGTTGTGTGACTGTACTCATGTATTCGTGCGATTTGTGATGTTTCAAAAATGACGCAAGGCGATTGATAGTATTTGGTGTGGCTGGAATATAGACCTGTAGCACCCACTTTTTTTGCTTTCGCTCTCAGGCCCGCTTCGCTTTGCGGGTGCTACAGGTCTATAAATCGAACAGGCTTGGGGATATGGTTAACCGGCTGGACAACTATTTTCGTTTGATATTCTGCAAGTCAAGTCAAGAATGGCGGACTCAAATTCTACGAAACGCCCGGTAAGCTGTGGCAATTGTGGAAGCTCCGGTTTTCACGGATTCTATGTTGTTCAGGATTTTTTTACGGGTGAGCAGCTTACTACTTGGTTATGTGAAAGCTGCCATGATAATCTTTTTGTCAATGTTGACTCCGCAAAGGTTAATTGTGAACAACCTAATGGTCGAGAGTTTAGGCCTTTGATGATATCATCAAAGGCCTAAACTCTCGACTACAACAGACTTGGGGGCAGGCATATGCCTGCCACCAAGTCTGTTGTAGTTTGGAAGTGCGATCCCGCAAGCGCACACACCACTGACGTCAAGGTAACTCTGCCTGTCTACCGTGATCCCAGATTTCCTTATGCGCCTTTGAGCTACAAGAAAGTCGTTAGATTTGAATAAACACGTCTAGTTATGACATCTTTGTTTTTCATTTTCTTACCTGGGTAAAGCAAGTGGGGATAGTCGAAGCGCTTTACTATCTAGCATAAATAAGTAAAGCAAAGTTGGAATAGCTGAAGCACTGTACCATCTGGTATCTGATCAATCAGGTTTGGATCCGTTGAAATGTCCGGGAAGGTTCCATAATTTTGTGACGTTCCTTAGTTAGATGAAACAAATACCTTGAATTTATCGCGAAATTCCGTAGCAGATATTTTGTGCGAGCTGAGAGCGTCTTCGTTATGTATATTTTGTGCAGTCCTGTATATGTTCTGCACAAAGGTATTCTTCTGTTTTTCAGTCAATCCCATTTCTTCAAGTTTGTCGGCAGTAATCGCGGTTTCGAGGTCTTCTTCGAATTCGGTATCATAATCTACCAGTATACGAGGCGTATTTGGCGATTGCTTGTCGGCTTTGGCCAGGTAAACATGGTTTCTTGATGGTCGGTTGAGATTTATGGAGCGCCAAGCAACTGAGCAGACCTTCTTATTTATGGTAATATGTCGGTATTGCACACGTGTGGCGTCTGTAGTTGCAAGCGAACTTGTGAGCGAAAGCGAAAAAAGTGGGTGCTACAGGTCTATAAATTTAGGAAATTACAAGCGTCTCTTTTTTTCTCTTGTCAACACTTCTGCGTGTGCAACTTTTACAGTCTTATCTGTCAACTATCACGTCAACTATCACGATGACTGGTACCACGCTAACAGTACCGACACCTCTCATGGATACGCCGTATTGTAACTTCGTCCCTTGGATGCTGTCGCATGGCAGTATGTTTTCGTCTATCGGACGTGGACTAGATGAAAAAAATACACCATCATTGGTGGAGGGCAGTGCATGCTCTACCTTGCCATTTTATTGCGTTTTGCGGGAGCGGATGTGACTGTGCTGGAAGCAAAAGGTAAGTTAGCGGGATGCGCTTTGAGCAATCGTATGGAAGATGGAACTGAACTTGCTATGGGTATGATGCGTTTCGGCCGTGGACAAGCCACATGGGGTCAAATTATTGCCGAGCTTGGTTTTGATCTTACGCACAAATTTCCGAATCCAGGTGTAGTAACCACATTGGTTGCTTACGAATCTACTCGTGAGATTTGGAATCCAAATTCTGATGTGCCGAAATTGTTAAGGCCTGTCTTGAATCATTGGAATGATTTCTTGAATAATGGCTTTGGAGATTTGAAGGGTTGGCATGAAATCAGAAAATCGCTTGGAGAAAAAGTTACAAGAAAAAGGAAACTCAGTTATGGTACGACACTTTCAGGGGTAAGAGTTTCGGTGAGCTTGTACAAACTGTTTTCGAAAGCAAATGGTCTAAGACGGATTTCAGGATTTTCGATATGCTTGGCATTGGAACGGGTGGATTCGGCGCATTCAATCCCGCTTCGATTTTTCTTATAATGCGTGTGATCGTAAATGGCTTTGAGGACTGTCAATTCTATATCACAAAGAATGAGGATTCGAGAGATCGGTTTGTTTCGCCTCAAGAAGTTGTTCAAGGACTCGGCAAGAAAGCAGAGGAAACAGGCGTTGAAATCAAATTGAACCAAACTGCAACCAGGGTTCACGAACCGACGAACGAAAAAATCATGGTAAGTGTAAGAGATGGAAACGTATATAAGAGCGATCGTATTATTGTTGGAACGACATCCCAGCTGCGCGCAAAATTCATGGTCTTTCTAATTTCATCGATCGTTCGGTTTTCGAGGCGATGAAAACTGGCTCAGATGGACGTTCCGGTAAGCTGTTTGCAATTATCGATGTTTCTACAATTGAGGAAATCAAAAAAGACGACTTCCCCCTTACGCTTATTTCCGACAAGAAAATTCAGCAGGTTTATGTGTTGCCTGCTAAGAGTCAAAACAAGCGAGCTGTATTAATGTGGTACTACCACATCAATACAGCTCGCTTGTTGCGTAGTACGCTTGGGATACGATCTGCAGTCTCTTAGATCAAAAGAATACAACGGAAATCTTGCAGGTATGCAAAGATGACATTCGGTCCATTGTTCAAGGTAACACGTATGAGGATGCGTGGAAGCGGATGTTAAACATGATTACCGAGACTACTTTGGTCAAATGGTCAAATGAATCAGAATTTGGCGTTCCGTATAATTTTCCGTTGCCTGATGAGATTAAAGGCTACAGCTCGGTTGCTAATTGGTGGAAAGAATTGGAGACTCGCGAGGGACCGAAGGTGCACCTCAGCATCTCAGATGCTTATGGGGCAGGAGGTTGGAATGAAGGAGGGTTTGCTTCGGCACTTACGCTCGCAAGCTCAATCGTCAAAACGGATGGGAACTTTATCATCCAGAAGGTGCGCCTTGCAACGTCATAGACCCTAAGACTTTTGTCTATTAGTTGTGCTCTCAGCTATCTATTGCTTTAATGAAGAATAGAAAACGAACTAGTCGAAATGATCTGAGCCATCAATATACTTTTGTTCCATAGTGAGATTTTATAGAGTTAGTTTAATTAGTTGAGTGGTAATTGTGTAATTCTCTATGTTTCAAGCTTGCTCGCAAACGTTGAATAATTGTGTTGTGTGGTTGAATAATTTTTGTGTAAAAAACCAAAAAGCAATCACTTAGATCTGGCACATAAATAATAAAGGTTCGAAAACTTTAGCAAGATAACCAACCACCAAACCAACTCACCAGTTATGAAATCTGTCCCACTCAACCCGTTTTGTGCATCGGAACGGCTATGTGTGGTGGTCAATTCCGAGTCGGAGTTGTGCGTGCTCGGTGCAGTTGTCGTCGCTCTGCTTTCTGAACTACTTACACCATGCTTGCCTGTAGGCGCACGAGCAGCCCATGCGTCACGACCACCAGAGCCATCAGCGTGTGGTGTCGGCGGTGCGGCATTATCCGCCGGGACTGACACACGGTTGGAAACTCGTTCACGACACCTGTCGCACAGTTCCATATCGCGCTGCTCGCAAGTCAACCTGTCACCACCGCACCCATCCATGAAATAGTCCAGTATCCAGCGTCTGCAATTGTCATTATTGACAAGCAATGAAGGTGCACCGAACACTGATTCTGACCCTTTTTTTGATATGTTTGTGAGTAGTGCAGCGGTGCATGCATTACAATCGACTCTGCCCGTAATCCGTCTCTCCCTGCACGTCCACTTTCTTGCGCGTAATGCAACAAGCTTGACGGCAGTCCAAGATGCATGACGCAACGCACTGACGGAGTGTCAATTCCACATCCAAACGCTGAAGTTGCCACCATAACCTGCGGCCTGTTTACCACGTCTGGCCGTTTACGAGTCCGGTCTGCACGGACGGAGGTTATATCGGGCCAAGAATGCGACGAGTCTGATTGGTCAATTTTGTAAGGGGGTTGAGGAAGCATATTTCGATGAGATATGTCGAATGGCGAAGTCAAGTTTTTGTCAGTTTTGGGTGTTCGGTGGTGAGTCCGACGGAGTGGGGGGGAAGTCCGACGTCAGACTTACCATCGAGGAGGGGTGAATTTTTCGGTAACGAGTCCAGGTGATCGGATTGAGGTGGGGGCGGGTGCGTTTGATAATGCAAGTGTAGTTGTGTGACTGTACTCATGTATTCGTGCGATTTGTGATGTTTCAAAAATGACGCAAGGCGATTGATAGTATTTGGTGGGCTGGAATATAGACCTGTAGCACCCACTTTTTTTGCTTTCGCTCTCAGGCCCGCTTCGCTTTGCGGGTGCTACAGGTCTATAAATCGAACAGGCTTGGGGATATGGTTAACCGGCTGGACAACTATTTTCGTTTGATATTCTGCAAGTCAAGTCAAGAATGGCGGACTCAAATTCTACGAAACGCCCGGTAAGCTGTGGCAATTGTGGAAGCTCCGGTTTTCACGGATTCTATGTTGTTCAGGATTTTTTTACGGGTGAGCAGCTTACTACTTGGTTATGTGAAAGCTGCATGATAATCTTTTTGTCAATGTTGACTCCGCAAAGGTTAATTGTGAACAACCTAATGGTCGAGAGTTTAGGCCTTTGATGATATCATCAAAGGCCTAAAACTCTCGACTACAACAGACTTGGGGGCAGGCATATGCCTGCCACCAAGTCTGTTGTAGTTTGGAAGTGCGATCCCGCAAGCGCACACACCACTGACGTCAAGGTAACTCTGCCTGTCTACCGTGATCCCAGATTTCCTTATGCGCCTTTGAGCTACAAGAAAGTCGTTAGATTTGAATAAACACGTCTAGTTATGACATCTTTGTTTTTCATTTTCTTACCTGGGTAAAGCAAGTGGGATAGTCGAAGCGCTTTACTATCTAGCATAAATAAGTAAGCAAAGTTGGAATAGCTGAAGCACTGTACCATCTGGTATCTGATCAATCAGGTTTGGATCCGTTGAAATGTCCGGAAGGTTCCATAATTTGTGACGTTCCTTAGTTAGATGAAACAAATACCTTGAATTTATCGCGAATTCCGTAGCAGATATTTTGTGCGAGCTGAGAGCGTCTTCGTTATGTATATTTTGTGCAGTCCTGTATATGTTCTGCACAAAGGTATTCTTCTGTTTTTCAGTCAATCCCATTTCTTCAAGTTGGTCGGCAGTAATCGCGGTTTCGAGGTCTTCTTCGAATTCGGTATCATAATCTACCAGTATACGAGGCGTATTGGCGATTTGCTTGTCGGCTTTGGCCAGGTAACATGGTTTCTTGATGGTCGGTTGAGATTTATGGAGCGCCAAGCAACTGAGCAGACCTTCTTATTTATGTAATATGTCGGTATTGCACACGTGTGGCGTCTGTAGTTGCAAGCGAACTTGTGAGCGAAAGCGAAAAAAGTGGGTGCTACAGGTCTATAAATTTAGAATTACAAGCGTCTCTTTTTTTCTCTTGTCAACACTTCTGCGTGTGCAACTTTTACAGTCTTATCTGTCAACTATCACGTCAACTATCACGATGACTGGTACCACGCTAACAGTACCGACACCTCTCATGGATACGCCGTATTGTAACTTCGTCCCTTGGATGCTGTCGCATGGCAGTATGTTTTCGTCTATCGGACGTGGACTAGATGAAAAAAAATACACCATCATTGGTGGAGGGCAGTGCATGCTCTACCTTGCCATTTTATTGCGTTTTGCGGGAGCGGATGTGACTGTGCTGGAAGCAAAAGGTAAGTTAGCGGGATGCGCTTTGAGCAATCGTATGGAAGATGGAACTGAACTTGCTATGGGTATGATGCGTTTCGGCCGTGGACAAGCCACAGGGTCAAATTATTGCCGAGCTGGTTTTGATCTACGCACAAATTCCGAATCCAGTGTAGTAACCACATTGGTTGCTTACGAATCTACTCGTGAAATTTGGAATCCAAATTCTGATGTGCCGAAATGTTAAGGCCTGTCTTGAATCATTGGAATGATTTCTTGAATAATGGCTTTGGAGATTTGAAGGGTTGGCATGAAATCAGAAATCGCTTGGAGAAAAAAGTTACAAGAAAAGGAAACTCAGTTATGGTACGACACTTTCAGGGGTAAGAGTTTCGGTGAGCTTGTACAAACTGTTTCGAAAGCAAATGGTCTAAGACGGATTTCAGGATTTCGATATGCTTGGCATTGAACGGTGGATTCGGCGCATTCAATCCCGCTTCGATTTTTCTTATAATGCGTGTGATCGTAAATGGCTTTGAGGACTGTCAATTCTATATCCAAAGAAATGAGGATTCGAGAGATCGGTTTGTTTCGCCTCAAGAAGTTGTTCAAGGACTCGGCAAGAAAGCAGAGGAAACAGGCGTTGAAATCAAATTGAACCAAACTGCACCAGGGTTCACGAACCGACGAACGAAAAAATCATGGTAAGTGTAAGAGATGGAAACGTATATAAGAGCGATCGTATTATTGTTGGAACGACATTCCCAGCGCGCGCAAAATTCATGGTCTTTCTAATTTCATCGATCGTTCGGTTTCGAGGCGATGAAAACTGGCTCAGATGGACGTTCCGGTAAGCTGTTTGCAATTATCGATGTTTCTACAATTGAGGAAATCAAAAAAGACGACTTCCCCCTTACGCTTATTTCCGACAAGAAAATTCAGCAGGTTTATGTGTTGCCTGCTAAGAGTCAAAACAAGCGAGCTGTATTAATGTGGTACTACCACATCAATACAGCTCGCTTGTTGCGTAGTACGCTTGGGATACGATCTGCAGTCTCTTAGATCAAAAGAATACAACGGAATCTTGCAGGTATGCAAAGATGACATTCGGTCCATTGTTCAAGTAACACGTATGAGATGCGGTGGAAGCGGATGTTAAACATGATTACCGAGACTACTTTGGTCAAATGGTCAAATGAATCAGAATTTGGCGTTCCGTATAATTTTCCGTTGCCTGATGAGATTAAAGGCTACAGCTCGGTTGCTAATTGGTGGAAAAGAATTGGAGACTCGCGAGGGACCGAAGGTGCACCTCAGCATCTCAGATGCTTATGGGCAGGAGGTTGGAATGAAGGAGGGTTTGCTTCGGCACTTACGCTCGCAAGCTCAATCGTCAAAACGGATGGGGAACTTTATCATCCAGAAGGTGCGCCTTGCAACGTCATAGACCCTAAGACTTTTGTCTATTAGTTGTGCTCTCAGCTATCTATTGCTTTAATGAAGAATAGAAACGAACTAGTCGAAATGATCTGAGCCATCAATATACTTTTGTTCCATAGTGAGATTTATAGAGTTAGTTTAATTAGTTGAGTGGTAATTGTGTAATTCTCTATGTTTCAAGCTTGCTCGCAAACGTTGAATAATTGTGTTGTGTGGTTGAATAATTTTGTTGTAAAAAACCAAAAAGCAATCACTTAGATCTTGCACATAAATAATAAGGTTCGAAAACTTTAGCAAGATAACCAACCACCAAACCAACTCACCAGTTATGAATCTGTCCCACTCAACCCGTTTTGTGCATCGGAACGGCTATGTGTGGTGGTCAATCCGAGTCGGAGTGTGCGTGCTCGGTGCAGTTGTCGTCGCTCTGCTTTCTGAACTACTTACACCATGCTTTGCCTGTAGGCGCACGAGCAGCCCATGCGTCACGACCACCAGAGCCATCAGCGTGTGGTGTCGGCGGT
>JALQPE010000377.1:0-37621 GCA_030407315.1 Asparagopsis taxiformis | reverse complement strand
AATTTTTCTACCATAGTCAGCAAATATCTCCTCATCAGCTTCAACGTCTCTGGTCAGAACGACCTTGACAGCATGGGGATTCTTGATATTCGAAGCAAAGTCCGGTTTGTCTATGGCATCGCCTTGTCGAAACTCGGCTGACTGTGTTCGACTCACCTCGGTCGCTTTCTCCGTTCCGTCAATGACCCGACAATCATTGAGGTAGCTGGTACAATTATAGACCGCTGGAACGAGCCAGACCTTCCGAACAGGTGCACCCCTCCCTATGTACGTGGTTTCCAATTCCATGTTGTAGTCCTGGAACCTCTCTCCTGTGCACCCAAATCCTTCCGGGCCGTTACATCACTGATCTCTGCGGTTCCGAGTCTCGAATCTTCGCATAGAAAATCGTCCCGTTGTACCAGCCAATGACCGTCCCCTTCTTCAGTTCTTCGCCGCGAATACGCCAAACCCACCACCTCTTACCTCCGATTGCGAAACATAGACACCGTAGAATGCGCATCAGCAGCCAGAATCGCGTCCGGGTCTATGCTCCAAAACGAGTGCATGTCCTCGGCCGGCCACTGGTCCATAGGCACCCCGCTCAATCTGTGAAGCATCGACCCGTCCTTCTTCATTGACGCAACGAACACAAGCAGGTGGTTCGGCAATGCTGTCACAGCAGGCAAACCTTCTGGTGCATCTGAGATGTGCTTCTGACGAAGCCTTGGAGCTTTTCCTGTGACCGGTACCGACTCGTCCCCAAGAATACTCTCCACCTCACGCTGCAAGATCCCCCCATATCGCCCGGCTTTCACCTCACTGACGAAAGCATGCAGTATCGACTCCTGCGATGCATCGTGGCACCTTTTTTCCTTCTCACACCCAATGAACCGACGATACGTACCATCCCTCAACGTCATACACGCTATGGCTGTGCTGTATGTTCCCGAGAAGAAATCCATCACGATATCGTTCTGCTTCGAAAATCGTTCCAGAAGCTCACGAAGAGTGGTCAACGCCTTCTGCTCATGGCGCAGTCGGTTGTTCTGCCCATCGTATTGAGCTTCACCAGCCGACAACCTCGGAACGTTGTCAATCGCGTTGGTGAACCCAGGGTGCCTCGATATGTCCGGATTGTGCAACCTGTAATCCACCATATCATATGCAGCCATACCCTTCCCCCGCTTATACGCATGGATAACGAAATCGTGCATATTATGAAGTGTGCACGTTTTCGTCGATGGATTGGACGTAAAGCTGTGTGGTCGGCGAGATAGCACGACTGGAACACTGTCCACAATCATCTTGCCAGGCTCGGCATTTCTGATTGCATCCATCCATGCCACGAGTTGGCGCACGCTGGAATAGATTAGAGCATGACCGCCAGGCCGAAGAACTCGAACTATTTCACACGCAACACTCGCCAACTCTTCCGGCTCCAGAATATCGTACTCCGAGTTTTCTCTGCCGCCTTCCCGCCTCGTGTTGAATGGAGGATCAGTGAGCACAAGCTGAACACTGTCCTCCAACACACCATCTTCCAGGAAACTAATTTTGTCCTCCACCTCTTTGGCTACATCAGTAGCGTCACAATTCACAGTGTGAATGTAACGCCCCATCACAGCTTCCAGCTTGGTGACATATTCCGGCTTGGATTCCTTTCCGACGTCAACGAGCGGTGCTTCTGTAGGCGATACAGTGTCAACCTCCATAGCGTCATCCTCGGCCGCACCTTCTCTTGTTGCTGTTTCGCTAGCAACCGCCGCATTATCGTCCCTCCACCACCGCGCTCCAGCCTAGCCTTCTTCCTCTGTGGCTCCAGACTATCCTCTTCTATATCCTCGCTGCCATTGTTTGGCACTGCTGCGGATATTTCCATCTGCGCAGGTGCACCTTCAAGGATGCCAGGCTCGGGCGTATCCTCAAGACTGTGCAACTCATCCATGGTCAGAGGAAGCTTTCGTTGCTCTCGGGTTCGCAATAACCAAGCCTTCAGCCTCCTCTGACCATCCAGGGCATGAGACGTGTTCAACTTGGCTCGCATGAACGAGTTCAAGCCGAACTTGTCAGGAGTGTCGAAAAGCAAGGCTCGAAGTCTCTGCATCAGCTGACCACGCTCGGCGAACACATTCACCTCAGTGACACATTGGCGTATCGACAGCAGGAAGGCGCTTGTCAATGATCGCAGCCTTGCATCCACAGCCACTGGAAGGTCGGCACAGAACCCGTTTTCACTGTCTACAGTTTTCGGGACAATGGTCAGGTTTTTCCGATGCTCCTCGACCGCGCAGCCATCAGACCGATTCGGGAGTGACCTGAAGCAAAGGCTCGCAGGATCGAATACCATGAACGGCCAGCACATCGATTCAACATCCTCATACCCCAACACTCTTGCCCGGTATCCCACGCAGCTAACACACGGTCGACAACAAATCCAAGCTGGTTGGCTTGCGCACTGGATGTTGCAATTCCAACCATTCCACCACCACCAATGGCCCCGGATGTGGCTCTGGCCCGCCTAGATGGCGCACTGCCCATCTCCTTACTGCGAATAGCCAAGATACACTGGCACATCATAACCATCAGCCTCCTGAACCGCTTCTGGCTAGCCTGCAAAGAATCTTGCATGTCGGATGTAGCGCCGTCTAGAAAGTACCTGCTCGAAAGCAGTTCGCGGTTCAGTGGAGAGGACAATTCTCCGCGGGGTGTCTTGCCAAACATTCGACGGCACGAGAACTAGTCACCCCCACCTGTTTCGGAAACTCAACCATCCTCGGAGAATCACCCATCTCTGCATTGAGTCCCCATGCATGACAAAACATTTGCCACAGACGCAAATCAATCGCACTCGAATCTTCTGCTCGGTGATACGGCCGAAGCACAGCCAGGATAGACATGCATGAGCTGTACTGCGGTTTACCACTCAGGCTTGAAGCAATTTGGCCGCTTGGATCGCAGGACTTGATCCAGCCCAACACATCGGCCATCCTCACAGACGAAATATGAGCGTACTTGTCCTTTCCTTTTTGGACCAGTACTCGTCTCTGAGATCAACGGCGATCATCAGATACTCAACAAACATCATGCGCCTTTGCAGGCCTGCAATGTCGTTGGATGTCGTCGCTCTCACACGGTCCAGCACAACAGCAGTACTGCTGTTGGTGTCCGCCACGATAGACTCTTCTCGCATAGGAATCGTAACGCCAGGAGGAAAGACGCCCTTCTCCATTCCACGTACAATTGCCATGCAGCGGTGCGCTCCATCCAATATCTCCAGAACGCCTTCTCGAAACCTGCCAGTCACGGGATGAGCTGTGTCATAACCGCTGTTGCGAATGCTCTCCATGAGCGCTTCCACATGACTTGCATCAACATCGCGAATCGATACGAATTTGCTGACTTGATTGGGGTCGATGAACACCCATCCGTCGTGCTTTTCACCGTGATTGTGGAACGTTCCTTCCATGGCGAACAAAGGTAGAGTTTTTAAGAAAGGGATAGTTGGTTGCTGCTTGACCAGGGTGGCGCAAAGCAGAGTTGGTTGTTTAAAACAAAGTGTCAGCGAGTGGTAGCACTTCGGTGGCTGTTTCCTTTCCACCCCTGTCCGAACCTTTACAAGATAACTACATCGACTGTTAGCTCAATAATCAATGTAATACTAAAGTAATACTCAAAATATTTTTCCATGCAATTTATTGGGCCCCGTAACATCTCTAAGCGTATCTTTGTAGTCCAATCGTATGCATCCGACATTCACTTCTAGAACGATTATTCACATCAAATTTTATGCTGCAATCAGTTCATGGCAGACATCATCCACACTGACGTGTCAATTTTGTCAATTGTCCATTCTATTTCTACACCACCTAAACATCTCTTCTGGACCTTTCCAATCCTCCTAGTATATACTACTCTTTAGCAGAAGGTAACGGTTAGGCTTTCACTAATACAACAATTCTATCCCATAGCTATCCCAACATGCTTCCTCTCGCTCCAAACGACGTTATAGAAGTTCAATGGGAACTTCGGCCGTTTGGGAGGAAACGAAAAATTGTGTGGTGGTCTGCAATCGTCAAGGAAATTACTCAGGTCAAGACCGAAACAGACCCATTCCTCCATGCATTGCTCGAATACAAAGCTGAATATGGTTTCGACTCTACCCTTTCTCAAGTCAAGATTCAGATCGTAACGAGCTCGTCGACAAGGATTCCGGAAGGGTTCTCCCGTGGCGAAGTGGTGAGCTTCGCAGTATGGACTCACCTGCATCCCCAGCAGAGAGAGACCCGGACTACGGCATTGACCACACTCGCCACCGCCACCGCGGCATCCTTCAAGATTGCACTGCGGATCAATGAAGAAGACCATAGCAGAAATGCTGGCAAGATTGGAAAAGCTGGAGTCAGCTGCCAAACATCCTCTTCCCCCTCCATTCGATTCCAACAGCTCCATGACCTCCTCTGCTCTGACTGTATGTAGCATTCTGTTTCAGAAGCTTGGTGTGTACACGGACAAGCCCTCTCCCTCCGGATGACAAAATCCGAGCACTCCAGGGGAATGCGACAAACATCGCAAGAAGAAATCAGAGTACAGGCTGACTGCTCCCTTGCTCAATTCCGCACTATTGCCATTCAATGCAAGGCGAAACAGAATCGTGATGTTCTCTTCCTGCCGTCCTTTGAGGACATCACCTTTCCCTCTGGAAATGAGTCGGATCTTTCCATCATTTTCCCCACCTTTCAGGCACTATGTGACTCCATAGGTACCTCGCAACACGGGTTCCAGAAAATATTGGTGAAGAGCAGGGCGGAACGCGATGGAGGCAGCTCATCGATTGTCCGAATTTTAGGAAATCTAGTCGACGTTGACTGCTCTCATGATGCTCCTTCTTCCGCATTTCTCGTCGGCTCATCTGCTTACGTCCTGTCCAGCCCAGACCAACGTATGACAGTTCTTTGCAGAGACTCCTACGAGTTTGACCATGTCAACAATACATTTTTACATCCCCTATGTCTTAGCCAACTATCACAGTCTAGCATCGTGGACTCTTTCCACCTACGTGATAAGGCTACTGTTACTTATGGAGCAACGTTTTCGTTACTGTGGAGACGTATTCAGCGCCGAGCTTGTTACAGCACTTTCCAGCCTCTATCAACCGCAGAGACGTTTGGTACACTACATCTACGCTTACCTTGCTGTATTTTCAGTGGTACTACTATATGCCAGGAGCTTGAAGACATTGGCTATGAGGCTATCTCTCGTCTTGGCTTCAATGCGGATTCAGACACTACCCACCCACCCTCTCCTCCACCTGCCACCTGCAGTCCGGAGCAAAATGATAAAGCACACCTATCCGTAGTTATCCTGTTCCTGGGTATTCCATTCTAGAGCTCCTGTGGCCATCAATTTCTAGTAAAGACGGATACCCTCGCCCCTTCCTACTTCGACTATTCCACTACCTGTCTCTGCGCTGTTCCTTCGACTTGACACTATCGTCTGACTGGTTTCCTGATGTCTCGCACCTATCTACTTCCATCTATTACAAAATTCACCTCAACAGAAATTTTATTTCTTCATTCTTCGTCTACTACACCGAAACTGGTTTCATCCGATACTACTCCCCTTCATTCTCGATTTCATCATCGACGAATACCTTCACATATTCTGCATCTCCTCCGTCCTCTTCCATAGACCTGAAGCTCTCCTCCAGCACTGATTCCCCCCCATCGTCTACGTTCAGTTCTTCATATCTATCACGCGATATAGTCAAAACCTCCTCATTCATGAACCGACTACTCACCCGCTCCCCGGGAAGAAGCAGTTTCACTGCTTCATTGATTTCCCGGATTTGCGCTCCTTCCACCTCTGTTCCACTTTGAAATTTCAAAATCGTTCGGAACCCGTATGCAAGTATGTAGATGAATTGCAAGGAGTATTCTGAACGTCGCAGGAACATGTTCTTATCAGAACATTGCGTGTAGGCGACTGCAAAGTTCAGTGCAACCTCTACTAAATTGATCCTCCTAGTCAAAAAACCTCTTGTCCGGTTCTCCAATTATTTGAACTTCGTACTCGACTTTGAATAGCATTTCTTTTCGCACTGCAATGAAGTCGCGAAGAATCTTCATATTCTTGTCATCCATTGCTGCACGCTCCGCTGCATTCATTTTCCTCTGCGCCGAGTACAGACTTGGAACTGACTCAATGTCCAGCCCACCGTCGTGCAAATGATGCTCCATTCGGACTGAACCTTGAAACCCACTGTATAGAACGAATCCAAGATCTCGGATGAACCGGTTTCGCACATGATCTCTGGACTTGTTCATAAACCCGGTCACTGCTGTGAGTGCCGATTTCGTCACAGTGATGCCTACCTCCTTTCTGTGCAACGGCCCATTGTCTCCAACCTTTCTTCGCTTCTGCTTTCGAGCGGCCCCATCACTTCCCTCGGACGTCCCATGCATTCCATCCATGCGAGCAGAGTCCGTTCCGCGAATTGTCTCCTCAATGGTCCCGGTAGTCACATACCCCGCGCCCTCCACCGTTCGATACCTTCCGACGTTCCATTGGAGCTGGAACGGTCTCCTCCCTCTCTGAAAGAATTGTTTTGACACGTATTCTTGATTAAGAGGTCACAACTTGGCAGCGCAATTCAATGTGGTTCCGGCCGGCAAGCGTCCTATTGAACACATCCTTTCGCTCATTGCTCTGCCTGGCGAACATCAGCGTATTGATTAGCTGGCATCCGTTGAAATGCCTATCCCTCTTATCCACCATTGCCTTCGTGTACGTTGGAACAACAGCACACAGCACAGCACACACCATTTCGAACGTGAACGATTTCTCCGCATCCTGCGCAATGCGGAGACGTTCCCTGTCCTTCTCGGAGGCGATCTTCTTCGGATGTCCTTGTCCCTGGCTCAGAAGCCCATCGACGATGCTCTTGACCTCCTGCATATCGGTGTTTAGCATGGAGACAGTCTTGGCGACATTTCCGAGAGTCTCGCGTAATTGAATGGTGCTCTTCTCGACGGCATCCATTTTATCACTCAGGGCTTTCAACTCTGCAGTGATGTTCGAAAAGCCCTCACGCGTTATTTCGGAAAATGCGGCGATGCTTACGGAGGTTTCGGGATTCATCTTGACCTTGCAATTGGAGTTTGCTAAAAGGAGAATTGCTTTGAAGGATGTCACGCTTAGTACAGCAGTGTTGTAGCAAATATCATTTCAGTGGATGCATCCATCCTGGTCTACTCTACATAATAATAATGCTTCCCAGTGCTCCGTAACGGTTATTTTTCATAATTTAGTGGTGGATGGTGCGTATTCTTTCCTTTGCCACCACCCACGTCCTGTGCATACCACACCTCGCTACCAGACTGACGTCTCCTACTAGACACTTTCAATGCAAAGATAGATAGGTATAATTTGAAATGCTAAACTCAACATATTATAGCTACTATGTACATTCTCTCCTTACGGTGAGACAAACCAGATATGTTCTGTTCTCCCAATCTTCCTTTCTCCAACGTCCTATTCAGCATCTAGCTTCCCCGCACCCAACTATCTGTAAAGCACCATCACAATTAATATAGTCGTATACCACACACCATTCCAATATTTACCTTCACACCAACACTATGCTCCATATTTCCTCTAAGTCCACTCCACCAGACAGTGTTGTCAAACAATGCACGGTACTACCCGCAGACAATACATTTGCTATCTACACTACTGTCTACAGATTTCCCCAGACAGTGCAGTAATACAGTACAATGTATTGTCTCAGACAGTAAAATGTACTGTCTGCACATACTGTCTGGCGGCAACACTTCCGGACAGTAAAATTTACTGTTCTGGACAGTAAATTTTACTGTTTTTGGTACTGTCCAGATTTCGTGCCAGTTTACTGCTGCAGCAGTATTCTGAAATTTCCAGACAGTAAATTTTACTGTCTCCGCGCACTGTCTTGGCCAGACAGTAATTTTTACTGTCTCAGACAGTAAATTTACTGTCTGTTTTCATTCTCAACACCGTAGTGTACATCGTTCAAGATATAGTGCGAGGAAGCACAGAGGGTTTCCCAACGAAAAATGCAGAGGGAGAAGATATTGTGGTATTTCTAGACCCAGTGGGGAGCATTGGAGACTATCCTGCAGTTTCACATACCCTGGATGTTCTTGGACACACATCAAACTCTCCGTGCCACATCTGCAGTTTCCGCAAATATGACCTGAGCAGTACTGGTGGCACGAAGAATGCATACACTTCGGTAGTGAACGGGCAAACATCGACGCATGCCAGGAGCAAGTATCGGAATGCATCGACACGTAAGGATGCCACAGAAACCCAGCTTCGCACTCTCGGACTGGCTGCAGAAGAAGGGGAAGATTTACCATTTCATGTCCTGAGCACTTCCTTGGAAGCAGTGCAGGAGTTATTCACACAGATGGCCAGCACATTCCAAGGTACTACAAGTGGCTCAAGTGCAAGTCAGAAGAACCCGTGGAAACCACTTCGACCGAAAGACAGCACTGGTGTATTCAAGACGGACCGGAAAAGCATCTGCGATGACCTTGAGCAAGAAAGCGCGCGGCAGTACAGGAACAAGCTGATTCTGGAGCTAGGTAAGGCGATTTGTGCGGAGAACCTGAAGCTCGGGTTTGGAAGAGAAGAAGCGGTGGTCTTTCCAGAAACGGGTCTTCGTCTGATTTTGACCGCAGAAGGTAGTCAGGAGCAACTTATGCATACCGATGTTCCCGTCCGTGAGGGAACTGGAACTGGTCCTCTCAACTCGCCATCATATTTCATGATGGCTGCTGGTGCGGATGGGTTCATCATTCGTATCGCCAAGTTCAGCCATGTGTGCCTAAGTCATCCAGCGAAAGACAAGTACCGCGTGCCAGTGACGAACGTGCGCATCCCACCGTATTCCCTGCTTGTATGCCGAACGGACGTGTATCACGGAGGGTCGTTCTTCGGTGAGGTACCAGCATCCTATCCGGTCCCATCTATCACTGCGAACTTCCAGGAGAAGTTGCTACAGCCTCCCTTCAATGTCAACTACTGGGAGCGTTTAGATATCTGATGAAATTAGTTCTTAATAGCATTCTATGGCAGGCATCAAGGCCGCCTTCAAGTAAACGATGAAAGTTAGGCTAGTACATGACGTTTGCGTATGTAGACGGGTCGGGAGATATACAATACTCAATTTAATATGAGAAGGGGAGGAAACTATGGTGGGCACTACTAGAATAGAACAAGGTAATATCGCAGTCGTCTTTGGTTACAACATTGAGGTGAGGAAGGCTTACAGATGATGCAGTTTCGCTGGGGTGCTGACAGCAAAGTCATCGTTACGATGACTTTGCTGTAATGATTTGATTTCTTACAGCAAAGTCATCGTAACGATGACTTTGCTGTAAGAAATCAAATCATTACAGCGGCCACAATTTTTTACCGGGTAAAAAATTCTTGCTGATTTTTTTACCCGGTAAAATTTTCTCACCACTGTAATCAAACCTTTCCTTACAGCAAAGTCATCGTAACGATGACTTTGCTGTAAGCATCCCGGGTAAACGGCTTCGGCTGTAAGCGGTTGGGAGTTTCGTCCGTCTCCCACCCTGGGAAGGGTGAGAAGGGAAGTGTGGAGCCGGGAACATCGTACAACGATGGTTTGGACGACTGTTGACGGCTCTGGGGAGCACTCTGCGTCGTGCAAGCCTGGTTTGCGCTGGCTGCACTACCTGGTATTGAACGGTTCTGTGCGCAAAGTTTACTCATGAAGGAGGTAGGGTGTTGTGTACCACACCAACCATAGTTACTAACATTTGCAGTGTACTCTAGTGATGTAATTATTATTCTAGTTTCTAACTATACAATGATATTAAGTAAGTCAGATGTGCACAGAGCATGGTCTAAGCCTAGCACGGTAGAGAAAGATGGAAGAAAGATTGAAGGGTAGGCATGCAGAAGTATGAAGGCAGCAGTATGTGTAGACTATGGCAGTGGTAAGAAAATATTTCATGCACCAAAGGGTGGGCAGAGTGACATTAGAGAGGTGGTGTGTAGGGGGAAGGTAGGTGGAGATGATGGAGGACAACAGAAACGAGAGCGAGGGTTGAGACCAACGGCTTACAGATGAAGCAGTTTACCAGGGATGCTTACAGCAAAGTCATCGTTACGATGACTTTGCTGTAAGGAAAGGTTTCATTACAGTGGCCATGATTTCTTTACCCGGTAAAAAAATTCCTGGTCGCTGTAATGAAAACGTTTTCTTACAGCAAAGTCATCGTAACGATGACTTTGCTGTCAGGAAACAAAACATTACAGTGGCCATGATTTCTTTACCCGGTAAAAAAATTCCTGGCCTCTGTAATGAAACGTTTCCTTACAGCAAAGTCATCGTAACGATGGCTTTGCTGTAAGGATCCTTGGTAAACTGCCTGAGCTGTAATTGTCGTACAACGAAAAGTGATGTGGAAGGTTCGGATTGGTCAACCGCTGAATATCATTACCAGGGTGTATACTAATAGGAATATGTCAGATCTCTAAGTTTCGCCTATCTTACTCAGCTTACGCAGCAAAACAGCTTGTCGTTCAGATCTTCTTCTCTATTTCTCAATCTTTCACTCTTCTTTCCTCATTTCTTCACCAAAGCAATGGCTCAACAATCCCCAACGCTTTCGACCGCCAGGTGCGCTCTGCCAGCCGCCGTGACAACGATTCTCCCACTCCTTCTCCCTCTCCTTCTCCCTCTCATTCTCCTTCTCTGGCCCCCCTGTCCCCATGGACGTTTGCGAAGCTGCTGCAGCGCTGACCCAGCTCAGCCCAGCACCTAAGCCCGTCCCCTCCCCCCCCTCCGCTTCCGATCCCGCGGTTGTCCCGACAATCGACGCTGGCGTTCCCGCAACTCCGCTTCCGGCTCAATCTGCCGAAGCGGCGCCAGCCGTCGAGGGATCTGGTGCTCCTCTGCCTAGTTCGCCTGCTCCGGACATGATCATCGCGTCCGGCAGCGACTTGGCAGAGGATGCGGAGAAGGTCGATGATCACAACGCTCGTGACATCGTACCGAACAAGCCTCTCCGCAGCACCAGGCTGGCCTACCCTGGCACAGTGCCCATCCCGGTGGATGTGGACTACGACATAAGTCCGGAGAGCTGCCGAAACATTCCAGTCTTCATTTCCCCTCTGGATGTTTCTCCTCCGGCAGTCGTGTCCAGGGTGGTCAGGCCGCATCGCGTTGATGAGTTGAAGAAAACGTTTCTCACTCAGGGATTTTCCGTGATTGCTTCACGCGTGTCCGTCTGCGAGGTGATTGATTCCAATGCAAAAGTCCGACTGCAATACGTCGATGGATCTCACCGAGTGACCGCGTTGAAGGCCATTCTCGAGTCGGCTGGACCTGCTCCTGCGAAGGACAGTCCAGAGTGGGAGGAGTTTGTCAAGTCTGACATCTACCGTCGCTTTGGAACTATTCCAGTCGACTTTCTCCTCCCACCGACTCGGCTTGGCCGGGATGTCTTCTGCTCCGAAGAAGTACTCCCGCTTTCACGGCTGATGAACTTCCACACCCACAATGTCAGCGAGGTAACAGTTGCTGACAATGTGTGCTCTGTGATGGAGTTCATCAATATCCACCGCCTGGGAAAGAAGAAGATCGAGCCGACCGTTCAATACATAAAAGAACGGAAAGCGCTGAGCTGGATTCGTCCGAGACAGCTCATGCGCTACGTCTCGATCGCGCGAGGGTTCAAGACCATTGAAAGCCCTGCTTTCAAATACTGGTCGAGCATCCCGAACAGGCCGGAGTTCGTTCAATTTTCTTCCACAGAGGATCTGGCTGGGTGTACGGTGAACTTGTTGTTCAATGGGTCGTTCAGGAGTGCTCCGGATGTACAGAAGTGTTTCATCCTGGAGATGACGGCGCGCTACACTTGTAGCCGTCGGTCGGCCGGGCTGAAACCGTACTCGGTTGGTACCATTGGGCAGGAATGGATTGCTGGTTTGTTGGAAATCTTCGGGTACGTGAAGGAGGTGGCCGAGTACTGGAACGTGTCGGATGTGTTGAGGATGCTGGATGGGTCAATTCCCAGCCGGGGTGACCCGAGCAAGAGCTTCGACATTCGCTCGCGCGTTGTCGAAGTTCTTGCTCAGATGGTCCCCAAGAAGGGGTGCTGGGCAGACTTCCGTCCCAAGGAAGGCCCCCCCGATGGTTACAGTTACGAAAATATTTTTCCCCGTAAGAAGTCTGTCTTCGGGAAGGACGCCAGGAAAATGCTCCTGCGCGTCACTGGGTACCGCGACATGCAAATGCGGAAACGCTTTCACGCGATGTACCCAGACATCCCACATGCTGCGCTCCCAGCCACATGTGGTGATGATGCCCCCATCCCTTCCTCTTCCAATTCCTTGCCCATCCCTTCATCCTCCATCCCTTTGCCCCCACCACCTCAACTGGAATCTTCCAGTAATTCCGAGGTTGCCCCTGTTCCTCTCACTACCCCTGCCGTGTCTGCATCCTCCCCTGCGGTGACCCCGGTCAAGCCGACTGCGCGTGGTCCCCAGGCTGGCAGTGAACAGTCTGGTCCAGTTTCCCACGCCGGGACTGGTACCCCCAACCGTCCTGTCCAAGCCGCGCAGGAGCAGGTCTCACCGGCTTCGCAGCCTGAGCCTGCGACTCCGGCTGCCGAGCAGCACCCTGCTGCTCCGGCCCCCGCTGTCGAAGCTTCCCGTTCTGCATCTGCTAGCAGTTCGGGAAGCTCCAGCGATGACAGTTTCGTCCCTTCACCATCCGGTGGGGTTGGACAGAAGACGGTTGCGAGGATTTCGACGGAGGGCCCTACTCCCGAGAATGTGGTCGAGGGCAGCAGTGCGAAGGGCGGTGCAGATCCTGACGGGGATGTCATTGAAGTCAGTGATTCTGCACCGCCCGGAGTGGAAACTTCTGGGAGGAAAGTGATGCCCAGAAGGAGTACCCGCCTGCAAGCGAGTCGTTCCGGTCGTGGTGGAACGGCGGGTGGTGCTGTGGAGGTCGTCGAGCTGGAGAGCGCCCCCGAGGATGCGGGTGAAAACTCCATCCTCGGGAAGCGTAACTTGGATGCGCCTTCTGCGACGCCCGAGCCTTCTACCAAAAAGAGAATGCTCGGTGAGACTTCATCAAAGTCGTCGTCAAAGAAATCCAAGTCGGCTTCCCGAGGTCGCTCTCGGGAGCCGGTTCTCCAGTTCGACGACGCCCAGGAGAATCCCATTCCCGACAGTATCGTCGATGAGAATGTGGCCGCCGTTCTCCCCAGCGCAATTGCGTCTGGCAGCCGGATGAAGTACTATATGGAAAGTACGACGGTGGAGACGGTTCGGGCGGAAATGAGGGCGGCAGCATTCCAGGTAGCTGCATCGCCGGGTGCTGAGGATACGGTGGTGGAACAGTACTTTGCGGTGAAGCGGGCGTTGCTGGAAAACTTGGGGGTTATTGTTATGGAAGGCCTGTTGGCATCGTCCACGGCTGGTAATGCGACGCATGAGCTGTTCGGTCACTTCGCTAGGCAGTTCCCGCTGGTTGAGGAGGTTGAAAAACCCTCCCAGCAGTCTGATTCTAACGATGACGACAGGGAGCCACAGGACGAGCCGCCAGCTTTCGCAAAGCCCAGCTTCGATCCTTCGCCGTGGCAGTTCATCCACAACGTGGGTGATGCGAAGGACCGCATAGATGGTGGTCGTGGGCGCCTCACTCTGCCGCGGCGTGAGTTGTGCGACAAGTTGGAGGAGGAAAATTTGGATATGTATAAGAACAAGTTGGTGGCAGAGCTTGCTCTTGGTGTTTGTGCGGAGTTTCTCAAGCTGGGAATGGAGGGTGAGGATCCTGTCTTCTTCCCGAAGACAGGATTGCGGCTGCTTCTTACAGCAGATGGGGCTGCGGACCAGGATGGGCACACGGACTTCAAGGTAACGACGAATAGTGTTGGAAGTCCTACCAAGTCTCCATCATATTTCATGATGTCGAGCGGAGCCGATGGGTTCTCTATAGTAGTTGCCCCTTATAGTCATGTATGCCTGGCCAATCCGGACGCCGATATGTGGAAGGTTCCCATTCATAGGCTGTATGTGCCACCCTATTCGGTATTGGTTGGTCGCGGTGACCTTTACCATTACGGGGTCGGCTTCAAGCGCGGAGATATTCCTGCGGGCGAAAAGCTAGTCTATGGCCTGCCCACGCGCGGCCACATTCACTTGAAGACGGAGAAGGACGTCCTCACGGACCACATCCACACCGTCGAATATTACAAGTACGATAGGAGCAATAGATAGCATATCAGAAGTATTAAAACCTATACTACTGTTCCCTGCTATAAAGTTCTGTCTTTCTCATCTCAACATTGTTACCTTAGCCCATTTTTCAGTTCTCATCTATACATCTGTCCTTCATCTCATAGTTTAGTGCTACTCAGCAGATTGCTTGCTACTTTTTAATATTAGTCTACAACGTTATATGATTTTACTAGCTAGGCCGTAGGGGGAGACTAGTTTCAACCCTTGACAACGCGCAGATTTCGACTACGAGAGCCGTCACTGTGATAAATTATTTGTAGAATTTTCGTCTATCTTCCCACCTACACTAGGCTACCTATATATATACAGGGTATAACCTGAACAGAGACCACGTGAGGTAAAATACTCCTGAGAGCTGCTCACAGCCGTACAGACCTTTGCTGAGCAATTTACCCGACTTCAAACTTCGCTTCTTACCTTTACAAAGATGAGAGAAGGACGAAACTCCCTGCTGCTTACAGCCGAAGCCGTTTACCAGGGTTCCTTACAGCAAAGTCATCGTTACGATGACTTTGCTGTAAGAAAACAAATCATTACAGCAGCCACGATTTCTTTACCGGGTAAAAAAATTGTGGCCGCTGTAATGATTTGCTTTCTTACAGCAAAGTCATCGTAACGATGACTTTGCTGTAAGGAACCGTTTCCTTGCAGTGGCCGAAGAATTTTTTACCGGGTAAAAAATCAGCAAGAAATTTTACCGGGTAAAAAATTGTGGCCGCTGTAATGATTTGCTTTCTTACAGCAAAGTCATCGTTACGATGACTTTGCTGTAAGAAAACGTTTCATTACAGCGGCCACAATTTTTTTACCCGGTAAAGAAATCATGGCTGCTGTAATGATTTGTTTTCTTACAGCAAAGTCATCGTAACGATGACTTTGCTGTCAGCACCCCGCCGGAACTGCCAAAGCTGTAAGCAGTCTGGCTGCACCCTCTCCCCATTTCTCTACTCCGTCTTCAGCATCCCAGCCTCTCTGGTGACGACTGACGCCTTTCGTTTCCCCCCTCACGCCCCCTCTCGCAATGAAATACTCGTCTATTACCACGATAGGCTACTCGTACTGCCGCCTTAATTTTCCTCTACACACATCCTCCCATCCGTCTCTTCCGTACTACGATCTTAGGCTATCCTACCTTACGATTATAGTTGTATAGTGAGTAGCTAGAGTCCTACTTATTGACGACTATAGTGCACCGGAACCGGCGCCGGTTCCCGCCCGGGCGGGTTAAATATATATTTTATGCCGTGAGGCACAGGTACCATATGGTCGCTGTGGCTCACGGCACAAGGAGTAGATTTTGCGACCAACAGCCGTCCAAACCATCCTCTCGTGATGTTCCCTACTTCACACTTCGCTTCTCATGTGAGACAGCAGGGAGTTTCTTCCTTCTCCGATCTTGGTAAAGGTACCTTTACCAAGATGGGAGAAGGACGAAACTCCCTGCTGCTTACAGCCGAAGCCGTTTACCAGGGTTCTTTACAGCAAAGTCATCGTTACGATGACTTTGCTGTAAGGAACCGTTTCCTTGCAGTGGCCGAAGAATTTTTTACCGGGTAAAAAATCAGCAAGAAATTTTACCGGGTAAAAAATTGTGGCCGCTGTAATGATTTGCTTTCTTACAGCAAAGTCATCGTTACGATGACTTTGCTGTAAGAAAACGTTTCATTACAGCGGCCACAATTTTTTTACCCGGTAAAGAAATCATGGCTGCTGTAATGATTTGTTTTCTTACAGCAAAGTCATCGTAACGATGACTTTGCTGTCAGCATCCCCGGTAAACGGCCCGCACTGTAATGGGGTGACTGCTTCTCCTACATCGCTCTCTTACTGGTGTTCTACATGCTGCGTTGCTACACAATTTCGCACTCACATCTTTCTAGTTTCTCTCCCTTTCGTATCCATAGGTATAGCAGTGGAAAAGTGGATAGTTTGCACTCCAGGCCGCAGATGCCTTCCTGCAGTCATGTCACGATTGTTGTAGTGTAGTCTATAATATCTAGCGCTCTTGGAAGATGATGCACAGTCTATTGTCTCTGTCAATGCGTGTTTACTCAAATCTATCAAAGTAGCTCAGTTAGCTGGCCAATATTTTCTACCATAGTCAGCAAATATCTCCTCATCAGCTTCAACGTCTCTGGTCAGAACGACCTTGACAGCATGGGGATTCTTGATATTCGAAGCAAAGTCCGGTTTGTCTATGGCATCGCCTTGTCGAAACTCGGCTGACTGTGTTCGACTCACCTCGGTCGCTTTCTCCGTTCCGTCAATGACCCGACAATCATTGAGGTAGCTGGTACAATTATAGACCGCTGGAACGAGCCAGACCTTCCGAACAGGTGCACCCCTCCCTATGTACGTGGTTTCCAATTCCATGTTGTAGTCCTGGAACCTCTCTCCTGTGCACCCAAATCCTTCCGGGCCGTACATCACTGATCTCTGCGGTTCCGAGTCTCGAATCTTCGCATAGAAAATCGTCCCGTTGTACCAGCCAATGACCGTCCCCTTCTTCAGTTTCTTCGCCGCGAATACGCCAAACCCACCACCTCTTACCTCCGATTGCGAAACATAGACACCGTAGAATGCGGCATCAGCAGCCAGAATCGCGTCCGGGTCTATGCTCCAAAACGAGTGCATGTCCTCGGCCGGCCACTGGTCCATAGGCACCCCGCTCAATCTGTGAAGCATCGACCCGTCCTTCTTCATTGACGCAACGAACACAAGCAGGTGGTTCGGCAATGCTGTCACAGCAGGCAAACCTTCTGGTGCATCTGAGATGTGCTTCTGACGAAGCCTTGGAGCTTTTCCTGTGACCGGTACCGACTCGTCCCCAAGAATACTCTCCACCTCACGCTGCAAGATCCCCCCATATCGCCCGGCTTTCACCTCACTGACGAAAGCATGCAGTATCGACTCCTGCGATGCATCGTGGCACCTTTTTTCCTTCTCACACCCAATGAACCGACGATACGTACCATCCCTCAACGTCATACACGCTATGGCTGTGCTGTATGTTCCCGAGAAGAAATCCATCACGATATCGTTCTGCTTCGAAAATCGTTCCAGAAGCTCACGAAGAGTGGTCAACGCCTTCTGCTCATGGCGCAGTCGGTTGTTCTGCCCATCGTATTGAGCTTCACCAGCCGACAACCTCGGAACGTTGTCAATCGCGTTGGTGAACCCAGGGTGCCTCGATATGTCCGGATTGTGCAACCTGTAATCCACCATATCATATGCAGCCATACCCTCCCCCGCTTATACGCATGGATAACGAAATCGTGCATATTATGAAGTGTGCACGTTTTCGTCGATGGATTGGACGTAAAGCTGTGTGGTCGGCGAGATAGCACGACTGGAACACTGTCCACAATCATCTTGCCAGGCTCGGCATTTCTGATTGCATCCATCCATGCCACGAGTTGGCGCACGCTGGAATAGATTAGAGCATGACCGCCAGGCCGAAGAACTCGAACTATTTCACACGCAACACTCGCCAACTCTTCCGGCTCCAGAATATCGTACTCCGAGTTTTCTCTGCCGCCTTCCCGCCTCGTGTTGAATGGAGGATCAGTGAGCACAAGCTGAACACTGTCCTCCAACACACCATCTTCCAGGAAACTAATTTTGTCCTCCACCTCTTTGGCTACATCAGTAGCGTCACAATTCACAGTGTGAATGTAACGCCCCATCACAGCTTCCAGCTTGGTGACATATTCCGGCTTGGATTCCTTTCCGACGTCAACGAGCGGTGCTTCTGTAGGCGATACAGTGTCAACCTCCATAGCGTCATCCTCGGCCGCACCTTCTCTTGTTGCTGTTTCGCTAGCAACCGCCGCATTATCGTCCTCTCCACCACCGCGCTCCAGCCTAGCCTTCTTCCTCTGTGGCTCCAGACTATCCTCTTCTATATCCTCGCTGCCATTGTTTGGCACTGCTGCGGATATTTCCATCTGCGCAGGTACACCTTCAAGGATGCCAGGCTCGGGCGTATCCTCAAGACTGTGCAACTCATCCATGGTCAGAGGAAGCTTTCGTTGCTCTCGGGTTCGCAATAACCAAGCCTTCAGCCTCCTCTGACCATCCAGGGCATGAGACGTGTTCAACTTGGCTCGCATGAACGAGTTCAATCCGAACTTGTCAGGAGTGTCGAAAAGCAAGGCTCGAAGTCTCTGCATCAGCTGACCACGCTCGGCGAACACATTCACCTCAGTGACACATTGGCGTATCGACAGCAGGAAGGCGCTTGTCAATGATCGCAGCCTTGCATCCACAGCCACTGGAAGGTCGGCACAGAACCCGTTTTCACTGTCTACAGTTTTCGGGACAATGGTCAGGTTTTTCCGATGCTCCTCGACCGCGCAGCCATCAGACCGATTCGGGAGTGACCTGAAGCAAAGGCTCGCAGGATCGAATACCATGAACGGCCAGCACATCGATTCAACATCCTCATACCCCAACACTCTTGCCCCGGTATCCCACGCAGCTAACACACGGTCGACAACAAATCCAAGCTGGTTGGCTTGCGCACTGGATGTTGCAATTCCAACCATTCCACCACCACCAATGGCCCCGGATGTGGCTCTGGCCCGCCTAGATGGCGCACTGCCCATCTCCTTACTGCGAATAGCCAAGATACACTGGCACATCATAACCATCAGCCTCCTGAACCGCTTCTGGCTAGCCTGCAAAGAATCTTGCATGTCGGATGTAGCGCCGTCTAGAAAGTACCTGCTCGAAAGCAGTTCGCGGTTCAGTGGAGAGGACAATTCTCCGCGGGGTGTCTTGCCAAACATTTCGACGGCACGAGAACTAGTCACCCCCACCTGTTTCGGAAACTCAACCATCCTCGGAGAATCACCCATCTCTGCATTGAGTCCCCATGCATGACAAAACATTTGCCACAGACGCAAATCAATCGAACTCGAATCTTCTGCTCGGTGATACGGCCGAAGCACAGCCAGGATAGACATGCATGAGCTGTACTGCGGTTTACCACTCAGGCTTGAAGCAATTTGGCCGCTTGTATCGCAGGATTTGATCCAGCCCAACACATCGGCCATCCTCACAGACGAAATATGAGCGTACTTGTCCTTTCCGTTTTGGACCCAGTACTCGTCTCTGAGATCAACGGCGATCATCAGATACTCAACAAACATCATGCGCCTTTGCAGGCCTGCAATGTCGTTGGATGTCGTCGCTCTCACACGGTCCAGCACAACAGCAGTACTGCTGTTGGTGTCCGCCACGATAGACTCTTCTCGCATAGGAATCGTAACGCCAGGAGGAAAGACGCCCTTCTTCATTCCACGTACAATTGCCATGCAGCGGTGCGCTCCATCCAATATCTCCAGAACGCCTTCTCGAAACCTGCCAGTCACGGGATGAGCTGTGTCATAACCGCTGTTGCGAATGCTCTCCATGAGCGCTTCCACATGACTTGCATCAACATCGCGAATCGATACGAATTTGCTGACTTGATTGGGGTCGATGAACACCCATCCGTCGTGCTTTTCACCGTGATTGTGGAACGTTCCTTCCATGGCGAACAAAGGTAGAGTTTATAAGAAAGGGATAGTTGGTTGCTGCTTGACCAGGGTGGCGCAAAGCAGAAGTTGGTTGTTTAAAACAAAGTGTCAGCGAGTGGTAGCACTTCGGTGGCTGTTTCCTTTCCACCCCTGTCCGAACCTTTACAAGATAACTACATCGACTGTTAGCTCAATAATCAATGTAATACTAAAGTAATACTCAAAATATTTTTCCATGCAATTTATTGGGCCCCGTAACATCTCTAAGCGTATCTTTGTAGTCCAATCGTGGACTCTTTCCACCTACGTGATAAGGCTACTGTTACTTATGGAGCAACGTTTTCGTTACTGTGGAGACGTATTCAGCGCCGAGCTTGTTACAGCACTTTCCAGCCTCTATCAACCGCAGAGACGTTTGCTACACTACATCTACGCTTACCTTGCTGTATTTTCAGTGGTACTACTATATGCCAGGAGCTTGAAGACATTGGCTATGAGGCTATCTCTCGTCTTGGCTTCAATGCGGATTCAGACACTACCCACCCACCCTCTCCTCCACCTGCCACCTGCAGTCCGGAGCAAAAATGATAAAGCACACCTATCCGTAGTTATCCTGTTCCTGGGTATTCCATTCTAGAGCTCCTGTGGCCATCAATTTCTAGTAAAGACGGATACCCTCGCCCCTTCTTACTTCGACTATTCCACTACCTGTTTCTGCGCTTTTCCTTCGACTTGACACTATCGTCTGACTGGTTTCCTGATGTCTCGCATCTATCTACTTCCATCTATTACAAAATTCAACTCAACAGAAATTTTATTTCTTCATTCTTCGTCTACTACACCGAAACTGGTTTCATCCGATACTACTCCCCTTCATTCTCGATTTCATCATCGACGAATACCTTCACATATTCTGCATCTCCTCCGTCCTCTTCCATAGACCTGAAGCTCTCCTCCAGCACTGATTCCCCCCATCGTCTACATTCAGTTCTTCATATCTATCACGCGATATAGTCAAAACCTCCTCATTCATGAACCGACTACTCACCCGCTCCCCGGGAAGAAGCAGTTTCACTGCTTCATTGATTTCCCGGATTTGCGCTCCTTCCACCTCTGTTCCACTTTGAAATTTCAAAATCGTTCGGAACCCGTATGCAAGTATGTAGATGAATTGCAAGGAGTATTCTGAACGTCGCAGGAACATGTTCTTATCAGAACATTGCGTGTAGGCGACTGCAAAGTTCAGTGCAACCTCTACTAAATTGATCCTCCTAGTCAAAAACCTCTTGTCCGGTTCTCCAATTATTTGAACTTCGTACTCGACTTTGAATAGCATTTCTTTTCGCACTGCAATGAAGTCGCGAAGAATCTTCATATTCTTGTCATCCATTGCTGCACGCTCCGCTGCATTCATTTTCCTCTGCGCCGAGTACAGACTTGGAACTGACTCAATGTCCAGCCCACCGTCGTGCAAATGATGCTCCATTCGGACTGAACCTTGAAACCCACTGTATAGAAAGAATCCAAGATCTCGGATGAACCGGTTTCGCACATGATCTCTGGACTTGTTCATAAACCCGGTCACTGCCGTCAGTGCCGATTTCGTCACAGTGATGCCTACCTCCTTTCTGTGCAACGGCCCATTGTCACCAACCTTTCTTCGCTTCTGCTTTCGAGCGGCCCCATCACTTCCCTCGGACGTCCCATGCATTCCATCCATGCGAGCAGAGTCCGTTCCGCGAATTGTCTCCTCAATGGTCCCGGTAGTCACATACCCCCGCGCCCTCCACCGTTCGATACCTTCCGACGTTCCATTGGAGCTGGAACGGTCTCCTCCCTGTCTGAAAGAATTGTTTTGACACGTATTCTTGATTAAAGAGGTCACAACTTGGCAGCGCAATTCAATGTGGTTCCGGCCGGCAAGCGTCCTATTGAACACATCCTTTCGCTCATTGCTCTGCCTGGCGAACATCAGCGTATTGATTAGCTGGCATCCGTTGAAATGCCTATCCCTCTTATCCACCATTGCCTTCGTGTACGTTGGAACAACAGCACACAGCACAGCACACACCATTTCGAACGTGAACGATTTCTCCGCGTCCTGCGCAATGCGGAGACGTTCCCTGTCCTTCTCGGAGGCGATCTTCTTCGGATGTCCTTGTCCCTGGCTCAGAAGCCCATCGACGATGCTCTTGACCTCCTGCATATCGGTGTTTAGCATGGAGACAGTCTTGGCGACATTTCCGAGAGTCTCGCGTAATTGAATGGTGCTCTTCTCGACGGCATCCATTTTATCACTCAGGGCTTTCAACTCTGCAGTGATGTTCGAAAAGCCCTCACGCGTTATTTCGGAAAATGCGGCGATGCTTACGGAGGTTTCGGGATTCATCTTGACCTTGCAATTGGAGTTTGCTAAAAGGAGAATTGCTTTGAAGGAAGGATGTCACGCTTAGTACAGCAGTGTTGTAGCAAATATCATTTCAGTGGATGCATCCATCCTGGTCTACTCTACATAATAATAATGCTTCCCAGTGCTCCGTAACGTTTATTTTTCATAATTTAGTGGTGGATGGTGCGTATTCTTTCCTTTGCCACCACCCACGTCCTGTGCATACCACACCTCGCTACCAGACTGACGTCTCCTACTAGACACTTTCAATGCAAAGATAGATAGGTATAATTTGAAATGCTAAACTCAACATATTATAGCTACTCTGTACATTCTCTCCTTACGGTGAGACAAACCAGATATGTTCTGTTCTCCCAATCTTCCTTTCTACAACTTCCTATTCAGCATCTAGCTTCCCCGCACCCAACTATCTGTAAAGCACCATCACAATTAATATAGTCGTATACCACACACCATTCCAATATTTACCTTCACACCAACACTATGCTCCATATTTCCTCTAAGTCCACTCCACCAGACAGTGTTGTCAAACAATGCACGGTACTACCCGCAGACAATACAATTTGCTATCTACACTACTGTCTACAGATTTCCCCAGACAGTGCAGTAATACAGTACAATGTATTGTCTCAGACAGTAAAATGTACTGTCTGCACATACTGTCTGGCGGCAACACTTCCGGACAGTAAAATTTACTGTTCTGGACAGTAAATTTTACTGTTTTTGGTACTGTCCAGATTTCGTGCCAGTTTACTGCTGCAGCAGTATTCTGAAATTTCCAGACAGTAAATTTTACTGTCTCCGCGCACTGTCTTGGCCAGACAGTAATTTTTACTGTCTCAGACAGTAAATTTACTGTCTGTTTTCATTCTCAACACCGTAGTGGTTCGAAAAGGAAAATATTCAGGGAATAAAAGGTTCCAAACACAGTGAGAGGTTGGGGAAGTTACTGACAAAGTACCAGGAAGTGTTCAGAAGTGATCTTCCAGATGGACTTCCTCCCAAGCGAACAGTAGATCACGCGATCGATGTTCAGAAAGATGCTAAACCTCCACTGAGACCTCTATTTCAGCTGTCTCCCGCGGAACTAAGAGCAGCTAAGGAATATGTCGAGGAACTGCTGAAGAAAGGAAAAATAAGATCAAGTAAGTCACCTTATGGAGCTCCTCTGTTCTTTGTCAAAGAGAAAGACAAGCTTCGTGGAGTAGTCGATTATCGAGCTTTGAATCGAATCACGAAGAGGAACAATGCTCCATTGCCGAGATCTGATGAAATGTTTGATCGCCTTGAGGGATCAAAATATTTTTCAAAAGTAGACCTCAAGACGGGGTTCCATCAGATCAGGGTGAAGCCGGAAGACATCGAGAAAACAGCGTTTAATATAAAATATGGGCAGTTCGAATATCTTGTCATGCCTATGGGTCTGTGTAACGCTCCTGCAACATTCCAGACCTTGATGAACCAGATTTTCTATGATTGTATTGATGTTTTCTGTGTTGTTTACATGTATGATCTACTAGTATTCAGCAAGACGGAAGAGGAACATTTTCGGAATTTGGAAACTGTATTGGAACGTCTGAAGAGAAATGAATTGTACGTTTCTCCAAAGAAATGGGAATTCTTTCAGACAGAGATCGACTTCTTGGGATTTTTGGTTGGTAGAGACGGCATCAGGGTTAATCCTGAAAAGGTTGACGTCCTTAAAACCTGGCCAAAACCAAAATCATTGACAGAGTTGAGAAGTTTCCTTGGTCTCTTACAGTTTTTCCGAAGGTTCATTCCGAAATTCTCTGGGATTGCGGCTCCATTGACGGATCTGACGAAGAAAGAAAAGGGTACTGGACAAAGGGATGAAATCTGTGATGAAGCTTTCCAAAAGTTGAAAGATGCAATGATTCAGGTTCCAATATTAGTTGCACCTGATTGGAGAAAGGCCTTCCGAGGTCATGTTGATGCATCTCAGCTCGCTGTTGGTGGTACTCTAGCTCAGCTGGACGAGAATGGGAAGAATCGTGTTATTGCCTTCTACTCAAAGAAGTTATCATCCACTGAGGCAGATTATACAGCGAATGACCGAGAACTTTTGGCTTTGATTCGTTTCTAGGAAAGATTTCGATGTTACCTCGAAGGAGTTGAATTTGAAATATTCACAGACAACCAAGTGCTAAAGAGTTTCTTTTCGAAAGCCAAGTTGAGTCGAAAAGAAGCGAGATGGTTGGAAACTCTAGGTAACTTTGGTATATTCCCGATAACCCTCAAACCTGGCAAGATTCATGTATTGGGTGATGTTTTATCAAGAGCTCCTCACGTTATAAATGAGCGAAATGCTTCATTTAGCAATATTGAAGTACCTGAAATCAATTTGAGGACATTGTAACCCGATACGATGATGATCAGTTCTTCGGACCAGTAGTAAGAGCCATGGAAGGATATTTTCCTGAAGATGAGATTCAGAAACGGAAGCTGGAAAAGATCATACCATTATTTTGTCTTGAACGGGCGAGGCTATTTTACAATGGAAAGTTGTGTGTACCGAGAAGGTCTGTGTCCATTATTTTGCAAATGGCACATGACTCTAGGATAAGCGGTCATTTCAAGTTCTTGAAGACGTTAGCAAAACTTGAAAAATTCTGTGGGACTCGCCCCGTATCGCGCTGCGAGCGGTCGCGGGTGGGATAATTCCAGGCGTCTGGAATGGGCGCCAGGAGGGGTCCCTTAAGCGGTACGCTCGAGAGCGTGAGTGGGTGCTTGTAGCAGGTAGAAAATCCGCTAGAGCGGCAAACCACCCGACAGGTGTCCCGAGCCTCGGTAGAGGAAGCGGTAGAGCAGATGAACCTTATAGGTACCCGGCGGGTAATCTCGTAAGAGAGAAGGTATCGCTACCCGGAGGGGGTTGTGCGATTATAGCGCTCACGCGAGGTGCGTATTAATGGAGCAAGATGACGTAATCCGTCGAGCTGTTGGCTAACCCTAAGGTTTTCCCGGAGAGGGGTTGAACAATAGGTATGCGAACACTGTTCCCGTGGGTCGTAATTCCACTTGAGTTTACGTTACTCTAGAAACCGTACCTACTGGCTATTCCAGTGGCCGTTTTATACTAAGTCTACTGTAAGCTAGGGTTAGTGGTTAGGAATAAATATCCAGTTAGTGACCAATCAGAACCCAATTACTGGCGCTCGCCTACCCGCGAGGTCATTGCCAATAGGCTTACATTGTAATGTATGGCTGATCAGCCTAAGTTAAAATTTGCCCCTTGTGGGGTCTTGGCCGGGGCCGATAGGCCCGGGTGGGGTTATTTGTCAGCCTTAGCTGGTCCTAAGTATAGGAAACACGCCAGTTGGCTGGTGCCTTCTGATTGGCACATCCCGTAAGTGGGTACCCAATAGGGAAGCGACAGGGCTCGATCAGCGAGGACCGCCAGGCGGTACGACACGGCCCCCTCCTGAGAGATTTGTCGTCCCGACAAAATTTGATCAAATAAAATTACAATTTTTGGCTGTGGCCGTTGCATTGTGCAATTCAAAATTTTCCCGCGCGCGGCGCGTGCACACTAAATGTGTTGTCCATCCGACTCTTCCCGAGTTCCGCCCGACCGTTTCCTATTGGAATCAGTACCTGTTTCAGGTTCATCATCGTCCTAACGCGAAACAGCGTATTCACCCCTTCGGTGTCCAACTGCGTCCACGCATTCGCGTCCTTTCCATTATCCCTCAAAGGTTTTTTGCGTCCATCTGCTAAATAATTAGCCGCGTGATCGCACGAGCGGTGCCAATTCGAGGCTTGCATTCGCCGTTTCGGCCCATTGCCTCGCGATCCCCCTTCCTGGGTTGAATAGCGCAGCTCCCTCCCGGAGACTTAAGCCAATAGGCCACTTGTTCGTCCCGCTTCAGGGTTTTTATCAACGTCCGTCATCGCCTCTACTGGCTTTTAGGATGACCCCTCGTGCTCCGATTCAATTCGAATCCTCTGAAGAGGAAGGAGACAATATGGGTTCGCCCAACCGTCCTACCACACGCTCCAGCGTTCGCCGTCCCACGACGCGCCACCAGGCTTCCTCCTCCCGCACCGGGGTTCCGCCTACACCGGCTAAGTCTTCGTCGACTTCAGCGCCACGCGTGCCGTCAGCCACCGCGGCTCAATCGCAAACGCGAACGCGTTCGACTGCCGCCAAAGGCACCGCTGATCCAGCGTCGCCTGCTGGCAAGGTTGTGAGTGCGCAAGCTCGTTCCGAAGAGACGGTCCCCCCTACCAGGGCAAGCGCACAAGAGCGCGACTCTGTTCCAGCTGAATCGCCTGCTTCCCCGAAGCCTTCCACCCCAGTGGCAAGTGTCAAACCGTCATCGGTTAATCCGCCATCACGCGAAGGTGAGTCATCGAAGGCCGCCGGCCCGTCCCCAAGGGGAGCCATGCCGGCCGATACCGAGGAGGTGATAGAAGTCGTCGCCGAGGGAGGCGCTACGCCCAGGCCAACAAGGCAGCCGAACGTCAGGCCTTCGCCAAGTTCGCGTCCGATTACTTCTCGTCCTTCCGCCCCGGCGGCTCGTACCTCTTCTGGTCATGACGCTTCAGCGAATCCCTATGAGGACTATGGTCGCCGCAACCAGCAGATACTGGCGGACGCTCGAAAGCGTAGGGAAGAAGAATTGCGTCGCGAGGCTGCTCGAGCAGAAGCCGAGAAGGCTGCAGCCGAAAAGGCTAATGCTCAACCTGTCGAGAAGGTCATAGACCCATATGCCTCTACTGGCAGAGTTACCCGAAGTGGGTCTGGTGCGGCTGCCGCCGATGCCTCTGTAGGCGTAAGACCGTCGGGCACCGCCTTAGTTGACCCTTACGCGGTTGCGTCTGCTCCAGCACCAGCTGTTCCGTCACACGACACTCCCCCTCGGGCACCTAAGCCGACTGCCAATTGGCGCTCCATGGGAGAATTCTACCCAGCCAATGCTGATGAACTGGTGGTATTCGACTCGCAAGCCTTGCCTTTCAGGCGTGAGCTCGCCGCTCCCTGGGAACACTACCCGTTTGCGCGACTCCCTCGTAGGGACTTTACGGAACGTCCGAGAAGCGAGTTACGTCGCGATATGCTTCTCATGAGCTCCCTCCGGGGTCAAAACCATCAGGTTCAAAACGAATGTTGGTCGGCTTACGCCCGTCTCCCTTCGAGTCGCCCTATGCGTCACTTCCGTGTCCCCCATACGCTATGCAGCGACAGGACTTTCCTGCTCCATCCCGGAGATGCGCTTTACGTCGAACGTATGAATCGTCGCTTGTTCCAAGAAGGATCGTACCAAGGCTCCGTAGCGGATCTACCGATGGTTCGGTCACGCTGGTTTGCGTACCCTCCACGCCCCGATACGGGTAGCTACGAGCATCATATGCGTTTGCACGCTAGGGTTACTTCCCGAAGGATGGGGCGTCAGGTGACGGCGAATGATTATCGCGTGTTCGCGCACCGTCATGGTAGCTCTGCTGAGCCGGCCACTAGGCCCATGAAGGTAGCTAGGGAAGCTTTGGACCCGCTATGGGATGATCCCACTTGGGAAGGCAAGTCATCTCCACCGATGTGTTTGCCCGTTGCCGACCCTCCGTCGCTGGTGTATTTCCACAATTCCGCTCTTCGCGACGCGCCCGAATGGCGAATGGAAAGGTTCCGATCATACCTCGAGTTGGAGAGGGATATCCTCATAGGATCGAGTTGGCTCGTACCGCCGAGACGCGGGGCTTTGTGCCGGTGATGGCGGAGGAACTCCTCAATAGGGTGAGCAGTACTTGGTACGATATCCCGAAGTTCCGGTGTCGGACGTGGTCCCCTATAGTCGGGAGTTACCTGGTTCGGTAGTGCGTCGGTTGCTGAAGGTGGCCCTTGGGGGTGATGATTATCCGCAGGAATTGGTCAGTACCAACATCACGGGAGTGGCACCGGAGAAGGTGGTTATCTACAGGACTGTTGACTTGCCGGTGAGGGCGTTACGTATTAACGTGTTAAACCATCGAGATGGTACAGTCGCAGAGCTGCCGCCTTATCGCAGAGATGGTGAGTTCACCGAAGATGGGTATCGTCTGTGTTCTCGGAAATGGACGCGGACGTCCACAACCTCTAGTACACCTAGTATTACTAGGCGGACGTCCATGTTCTCCAGTATTTTTGGATGTCCGCCTAGAACCGGACGTCCATGCGGTCTAGTACGTCTAGTATTACTAGGGCGACATTCATTGTTTCTAGTACCACGGATGTCCCCCTCGGGATGGACTTCCGCCATGTCTATGTCCACCTAGGACGGGCGCCGGTTCAGAAATTCAAAAATTTCGACCCCAGAAATTTCTGCCGCCGTGCTCGACATGGATGTCCGCATCCATCACGGCGACCACTCTATTTTTCCTTGTCGGTCGACTCCAATTTCGTCTTTAATTTTTTCATCCTCTCGCTCACACCCCTTCCAGTTGGTGCTCACCTCCCCCGTACTGTACCTCAAACACCCCCAATACCACTCTAGCACGCATTTTCAGCTACCTATCCCCGCTTCCACGGTGCACACCTCCATTCCATACCTACTGTTCTGCTCTACCGTACAGATTTCGTATAACCAGTCCTCATACTACCTCAGAATAGGAAAAACACCCCCTATCTCCTCGACCATGCTCTCCCCCATCACCTTTGAAACGTATTGTTCTTCAATACCCTCTCTCCTCTACCCTCAACCCCTCTCCTTCGCCCTCTACACAAACTTCCCCTGCAGCTTACTCTTCCAAAACCTCTCACTCCCCATCCCGTACCCGACCTGCTCCACCCCTCCCTCCCTCAGCTGCTCCATGCCCCCACGCCATCCGCATCTTCGATACCGTATACACCACCACCACCGGCCCACGCTCCCGCTCCCCCGCCGTCTCCCCAGAAACCTCCCCGCTCTGAAACACATATCAACCCCCCACTTCGCACCCTTCCTCCCACTCCCCTCCCTCCCCAAATACAATAACCCCCTTCTTCTCCATCACATCCCCACTCACCACAGCCAGAACAGACGCCACCCCCTCCCCCTCTTTCTCCTCACTTTCCTAAAACCCCCTCCTCTCGGCGACTTCAACCGCATCCTCCTACGGTCCCACCTAAACACCTCCTCCGCCCTCACTACCCCAACACCCCGCAGCGTCTCCCCAATCCCCATAATATGCTTGTCGGCACTCCTCTCCGAATCACACTCCATTCTAAACCCGCACTCCGTACATTTCCACCTCCCCCTGTACCATCCCAAGATTGCATCCCTCCACAGAACACATCCTCATACCACAGAAGAATTTTCTTCCTCTCATACCTCATCCTTAAAACCTCCATCTGCTCCATGTAAATTTCGATGTAAATATTTTCTCCACTATGCAATCTCAAACATGTATGAACGTATGCCTTTCCGCTTTGTCACCCTTGAATATTGGTACTCATGTATTCATAAAATAGGGCCACCCACATCCCTATCCCGTTCTGCAAGCTTTACAAACCACTAGACGCATACTCCACAACTATACAACAAACACTACTCGCTATTTCAGACGACGCGGTACACAAGTAGCGTAGTCTCAACCTTCCGTGCAGCCTTCCCTGATGCGTACAAGTGCGAAACACGTCTAGACTACTACTACTACTACGATATAGTATATCAGAAGTGACTGCGGGAATTTTCGGCTCAGGAGATGCTGGGTCACCAAATTGATTTTTCGGAAATTTTAGAATTTCTGGGCTGGCCAGCAGTGCAATCGAGCTGGACATCCACCGGACGTCCATTTCAGGTTGGTCGTGAGAGAGTGGGGCGGGACCATGATGAAACAAGGACCAAGACCTGTCCCTGACGTGTTGAGCCTGAAATTGACCCGTCGTTAGGCGCCATTTAGCCTTACAGTTAGTGCTTACAGAAGCCAGTGACAACCCCACTCGGGGCGGCGGCCGGTGCCTGGGGCCGTTGTGGCCAAATTAGACACCTTGATTAGAATTAAATTTTGGGCTATTCTCAAAAACATGCACATGTGAACATGTTTTTGAGATGGGGGTGTGCCGTACGGCACAATGGACCGCCCAAATCGATGTTTTTTGCAATATTTTTTTGTGCCCGAAATTGTAGAATTTCTGGGCTGGCCAGCAATGCATCTGAGCTGGACATCCACCGGACGTCCATTTCAGGTTGATCGTGTATCGTGCACGTCCACACATTGCCGGAAGCAAGTAGGCGATGAAGCACGTACAAACCCAATTGTTCTGCTATTTCTACCATAGACCATCGAGTCTAGAGATGTGAGGGAATCGTCCTGGAAATCATGCTCCAACCCACGAGGGAATGGACAATCTAGTTTGAAAGCATGGAACGGAAGTACATTATACTACGTTCATAGATTGAAAGTGATAAAGGAGATGATTATATTCTCGATAATTGTTTACCAAAGTAGTAGTTTTTAAGCTATCTAGCCGTCGGAAAATTGTTCTTCGTCTTCGTCCTCATCATATTCAGGATCTCCCGGCAGAATAGGCGTTATCAGCAACCGTGGAGTTGAATAGCTCAAGATGAATTCTTCACCCGGTGTGAGGGTTCTCTTCTTGGGAGCTTCTGTCGTCTTCATTCGCATGATTCCGAGCTGCCCTGTCTTCGGCCTACGATCTTTCTTGACCGGGATGGGAACAACTGTCTTGTGGCGAACATTGACAGGTGCCGGTTGACTTTGCCTGGCAGACCGGCGCGGAGCATTGGGGATTACTTCTTCTTCGAATCCCAACCGCCTGATGAAACCAAACGAAACATTGTCGGGAATCGGATACGACGCATTCCTGAAATACGTGTGATACCTCGTTGTCGTGTGTGACACAACTCTGTCGACATGCCCTGCCCCGGCATGTTGTACATGGCCGTGACTGATGAAGACTGAACGTGGCGGAACGATTACCTTCTTCAGCTTCATCGTCTTGGCGTATATATCTAATTCCAGCGCTTTGGAAAAGACGTACTTGTGGGACCCTGGACACACCCAGATAGGGAATGGGTCATCTCCGTTGGCAATAACAAAGTAACCCGGAAGTTGATCTTTGCGGTCGCGAGGAGGAACAGGGAAATCATTGTGTGGGACCTGCCGAGGACACCCCTTTCCCGTTATCAAAAACCGTCCCCCAGATGCCGGCATGACAAGTTTTTCTCGCGGTAAACCGCACTCCTCCAGCCCTATCAGCCGGACAAGGATTCCCAACCACACATCCAGCAGGGCTCGCCGCGTCACAAACTTGAACCGGTCGATATGCGTCTCATCGTTCTCGGCATAGTCAACCAGGCAGTGGCGCGTAGACGTGAAGCGAGCCCTCCCCTCATTCCGGTTCTTCTCATCTGTTTCATCGTCCCCTGTATTGACAATGGGACTCCACAGCTGCCGGTTCCCAGGGTCCTTGTGCACCTGCTCCCCCTCCCATGTTCCCAAGAAGTACCGAAACAATTCCTGGTTAGGAATTTCTTCCATGAGACCCAAGTCAAATGGGAACTTGTCCGACGCATCGAGGTAGCTTACATCCACGAAATTGTGCATCACCGTATACCCTCGCTCGTTGATTTCCGTTCGGCAATTGTGGAAGTACGCCATACCAGTGCCGGCCTCATACGAATCCTTCCAGCTTGTAGACATTCGCGCAACCTGAGCGAAGTCCAGCCTCGAGGGTAGAAACGTCGATGTAGGCTCACACATCGCCTTGGCAGCCATCTTCCACGCTGCGAAAAACATCGGATAGATGGTGTCGATCTCGAAAACAAGATGACGAGCCCGATGTTGTTCCGGAATATGCAGCCCCTCAAACACAGGGTCCATCGCCACTTGCTTCAAATACCTCACCTCTCTGCCCTCCTCATCGATTTCCACACTCTCCAATAACAACCTGAGCTCAATCGGGGGCAGACAGCCAACCCTCACCGATGCGATGACGTCCGCGGGACGCTGCGCCAGATGATGCCCTTCGGCTCGGTCTTTGACTTCGAAATCGTCGGGAAGAGATGGCATACGGTCGTCGAACAGGAGGTCGTGTTCAGAAGGAGAGTCACGAACGATGTAACCGTCTTCATCGACTTCGACTCCTTCCGGAACAGTGAGTGTAATTGTCACTTCGCGGACCCCCTTGCTTTCGACTTGGCCCTCGTCTGCACCGTTTTTGTCTTCCTCGTCCGAAGCGGTATGGACAGATTCTTGGTTGGAGGGAGTCGCACCAGCACGTTGGTTATCTTGGGGGACAATCTCAACGGCAGAATCGGGGGAACGGGCGGAGTCTTCGTCAACCTCATCACCGGAAGCAGTGGCTTGTTGTTGATCGGTGGGTTTATCAACAACGGCCTGCTCTTCTTCCCGGCGGATTTTTGTACCACAACCGGCTCTTCTTCCTCGAGGCGTGTGCTCCCCGTCGAGCGAAGTCGCTGTGAACGGCGGCGGATGCCATGCGAAGCAGGCTCATGTTCGACATTCCGCTGCTTCTTGTGAGTGAGTCTCACATTGGCAGCAGAAGGGCGGCGTTTGCGTCGAGCCTTAGTCTTCTTCAATGTCGGATTGAAAAACTCTTTCAAGTTCGTTTCCAAATCCTGTAAACGCGTGGTTCTCCGTCACATTCGAACCTCACTGCTCCGGTCGTCCCCTCTATACATTGCAATGGCATTGGTGAGATGCCATTGCAACTCCTTCGGCTGCTTAACCGACCCAATTGCCATCTCTGTGCTCAGAAATGACTTGCGCATAATACTCTTTGGGCGCCCATACGCAGCGTACAGAGAATTTGCTATTGCAGTCACGCGACGGACGTATGTATAGAAGTCGTTCACGTCAAAGCGTCCATCCGGACGTCCACCATGAGCAGGGTTCAAGTACTCCGAAAGACCACGCAAGACGAAGACAAAGTTTTCTTCCAGCAACTCGCGCACTATCTTGTGGTCCAGGTGCGTTATCCCAATCTCGTTGCGGCGCTCAGAATTGTTCAGCTCACGCAACACTTCGTCGAGAACAGGATGCTTCAGCGTTGCTATAGCCAAACGCGTCCACCGCCGGGCCGTGTTCGTTGAATTCATCATCCCCATGAACTGCGCCTCGAACAATGTTCGGATGACATCAGACTCACGCAAGTCGCCAGCGTTTTCCACGTTATTTGCAACAGCAATCGTACGGATGAACTGCTGGATGGACGACAAGATTCGAACCAGGGAGCGCTCCGTCAGTTGCGTCCCAGTCGTATGGTTCGACTCTGCACTCTTGTGGATGATCTCATGAGGCTGAAGATCACTGTCGTCCTTGCGGCGAAGGTAGTACACATCCAGAGGCTGAGTAACCCAGCGCAAGCGGTTTGCGTCCTGTGGCAGCTTGGTTCTGTGCATACGGGTGAGGCGCGTGAAGTCATCGGCAATGCTATGCATAGCATTGAGACGATGCAGTCCGTCGATCACGGTCACGTTCGCATTGGCATGGAATTTGCCATTCTGGAACAGACGCGTGTCGGCGGACAGATGCGTGTTCTGCGACCTCAGCACCGTCACAGTGATACGCGAAGAGCTCACATACCCCACAGCCAACATATTGTTGCGCAGGTCCTCCACGTGGTCTTCTTTCACATCCCGAAGGGTCACGGCCGGTTCCACTAGCTGCCTCACCAACACAGTCGCTCCTTCTCCGACGTAATCCGACGTCACAAACTTGGGCACCGTAATTTGCGTCCCCTGCTGCTCACGAATGCTTTCCGCCACCTCCGGTTCGTCGTCCACCTCGGTTACGTCCTGCGTAGTAGCTTCGGTGACGTTGGAGCGAGCAGGGTGCTTCGTGCCTCCACTGGAGGCTCTAGCAGAGCGAGCAGGGTGCTTCGTCCCTCCACTGGAGGCTCTGGCAGAGCGAGCAGGGCGCTTCGTGCCTCCCGAAACCGGGACGGAGCGTGCTGGATGCTTCGTACCCCCCGAACCAGTGATTTCGCCTGCCGGGCCGGTACTGGGCATCCGTCCCGAGCTGGCCTGGTTCGTCGCTGCGTTGAAGTTTGACGCTGCAGCAGGGGTACGAATGTCGCTAGGGCCATCCTCCGCAGCGGGGCGCATCATCCGAGTATCCCAAGGGTAAAACGCCGCGGCGTATGCTCCACCCATCGTCTCCGGCGGTCCCTCGGCGCCATCAAACATGTACGGGAACGGGAGGTCCTTGAACTTGTCCTTAGTCGCAATGTTGCGCACGACGATATAGTCCGCCTCGTCGGTTTCCGGCAGCTGGTGGTTATGCAGCGTGCGCGGAAGGCCAACATCGCCACCAGCAGTGCTCACCGAAGCCGTCCCAATATGCACAGCCGCACCGTCCACGTCCGCAAACAAATTGACATCGACGCCGCGCTTGAGTCCGCGCGACTCCGCTGACGCGCTCACTTGATCGCCGCAAACCTTTGAAAACAAGCTGCTGAAATGCGTATCCACCATGGTTGTTGAGTTGGAAAGGAAAAGAGATGGTTGACGTTGACGTATTGGAGTGATGTGGATGGTAGGTTTCACGTTAAGTTGAAGAATGGTCGTGAACGCCAATCGCTGGAAATAATAACACAATAGAAACGAAATTTTGTTAGGTACAGACCTATCGTGACCGCTGGAATGCAAGAGAGGCAATCGAGATGTGAGTGTCCGTTCGGAACGGGCCCGAGTCGGGCTCTCGAAACTGACGAGGTGGCGTGAAGCAGGCAGTGTCCTTGATGTGTAATGTGTTAAAATTACAGCTGTCAAGCTAGGCGGCTTTTGGGGCGGCTGCGAGCACCCCTTTATCCGGGGAACACCCTGATTTGAGTTAAAATTTGGGCTATTCTCAAAAACATGCACATGTGAACATGTTTTTGAGATGGGGGTGTGCCGTACGGCACAATCGACCCGCCCAAATCGTTGATTTTGGCAAGATTTTTGTGCCCGAAATTTTAGAATTTCTGGGCTGGCCAGCAGTGCAATCGAGCTGGACATCCACCGGACGTCCATTTCAGGTTGGTCGTGTGCTGCCTACATCCACGCATTGCAGCAACTAAGCAGGCGGGTTAACTACTAATACAAAGTGCACGGAATATGAGTAACGTGATGGGTGAGTAGTGTTTGTGTTGAGGGAGTAAGGCGGGACCATGACGAAACACGGAAGAAGATGTCACCCTAGCATAACTTAGGCTTGAAGCCTGGAATCGACCCATCTTTCGGCGCCATTTAGCCTCACAGTTAGTGCTTACAGAAGCCAGTGACAACCCCACTCGGGGCGGCGGCTCCGGTTCCTGGGGCCGTTGTGGCCAAATTAGACACCTTGACTAGAATTAAAATTTGGGCTATTCTCAAAAACATGCACATGTGAACATGTTTTTGAGATGGGGGTGTGCCGTACGGCACAATCGACCGCCCAAATCAAGGTTTTTCACAATATTTTTGCTGCCCGAAATTCTACAATTTCTGGGCTGGCCAGTAATGCATTAGCTATCTGCTCTAAACCGATTCTAACAAGCAGAAAGAATCCTCTCCATGACGATGCTCTCGATTGAGTGCAATGCAACGGACTCCCTCCAAGAGAACGACAAGCATCGTCTTTTCCAAGGCATTTCCGTACGAAAAATAATCGAAAAACATATTTGACTTTAACCTAACAGCTATCGCGAGCACCGTACTCAGCTATATTTCCTCTGTAATTTCCTTCCTCCAACCAATCAATAGCCGCTTGGTCACAGGCTAAAAGCCTTCCACTATCTGTCCTATCCATCGAAGACCCTCGGAGGGTTCGATCCAGGCCTTGATCACCCATGATGGGTGTGCAACCCGAGAAATTGAAAATGGAACATATTGCGACAGGGACGAGATATCATTCAATGAAAGAGAAGTTCTCTTTCGTTTACTTTTTTCTAACAAGATTCTAAACGTCTACAAACCCTATGTCGTCCGTCCGTTTTCATCCCGGAGAGATGTGGATGTGAGGTAAGACGCAGTGGTGATGTTGTGTTGATTACCACAGACGGAGGTGGAGGAGGTGGCTACGGAGGAAGCCTGGAGAACTTCTCCGGTACTGACATCTCACATGTTGAGAACATGTGAGATGTCAGTACCCATGGATGAGAAGAAACACATGTTCAGGTCCGGTTCGGATATTCTTTCCATTAACGGAGGTGGAGGAGGCTATGGTGGAAGCCTGGAGAACATGTGAGATGTCAGTACCCATGGATGAGAAGAAAAGCATGTTGAGGTGCGGTTCGGATATTCGATCCATTAACGGAGGTGGTGGAGGAGGCTATGGTGGAAGCCTGGAGAAGAATAGAATAGTCCTATACCCATGGATCACAAGAAAACGTTGTTTGGGCTCCTTTTCGAAGCCCATTCGTCTCTTGAATAAATTTAGCACCCGAATCATATACGATTGCCGAGTTGACACCCCGTATGTCTCGTTGGTAGAAATAGCAGGGTTCCACCACTCAGCTGGCGGGAAGTAGTTACTGATTATATGAGATATGGCTTAGCTCCCGCCAAAACCGATAGCTCTGGGCTCAGGTTCTCCAAATGTGGTTATACGAATGTGTTCTGACAATGCTAGAAGACGAATATCTGCATCCTGATTTGAATTAAAATTTGGGCTATTCTCAAAAACATGCACATGTGAACATGTTTTTGAGATGGGGATGTGCCGTACGGCACAATCGACCGCCCAAATCGGTGTTTTTTGCAATATTTTTTCTGCCCGAAATTTTAGAATTTCTGGTCTGGCCAGCAATGCATCTGAGCGGGACATCCCCATGTCCAGTGGCCGTACGGATGTCGCTCACCTGGTAAGCGTGATGCACCTGTGACAACCTATGTGACTGCAGTCACAGCCGCCATGGCGGCCGTGCAGTACAACACTTAAAGACAGGGAATCACAATCGTTTTAAAATTTTTCTCTACCACGTATCCGTCACAACTTATTACCTACACCGGTTACGGGTTTCAAGACCTTTCCAGTGCTGTGTACCCGTATATTCTGTTCCGTTCGATATCAACCAGTGTTCCTCACGAAAGAGTGCAAACGTCACGAGATACGTCGTCAAATTTGACTGTCTCGCCGAGCGGTCGCCATCCTGTACCGAATTTCCACTCATTCCATTATGACGAATAAGCGCAGGCGCAACAGCAATCCGATCGTTGACGACGCAACCGTGCCAATTCTGCGCGAACCCGCTAGCCCTTGGGAGGTTTCTAGTGACATGGGTACACGTCGAAACCGCCCGCGAAACTACTCTCGCTGGCAAAGACTTCCTCCGCCTCTTGCTCGGATTTGTTTCGCCCCACTCAAGTTTCGCCACTTGACGGACAAGCCGGGAGGTTTCACATACGCGGACCTTGGCGCTTGGTTGCGCAGGGCACGGAAGAACAATTCTGGCGCT
>JALQPE010000376.1:0-28001 GCA_030407315.1 Asparagopsis taxiformis | reverse complement strand
AAAGTTGCTACCCGACTAATTCGGGCACGCTGAAACATGATGAGATAGGTTTTCGGAGCGCCTAGAGCACTCCTTCTAGGAGAAATCGAGGGTTAAAGCTTTCTCACGTAACTGAGCCCCTCAGGGCCTATTACAGTGAGTGCTTCAACCGTTTTTCATCGAGGAACACGATGAGCCGTATTCAAGGCTCCTAGAGGACTCCTTCATCGAGATTTTCATAGGATATTCTCGAGATGAGTGCTTCTGTTCCTGCGACTCAATTATTCGCAACACTCCCCCTCTGTGACAAGCTCGATGGAGCACCAGATGTAGGGAGGTTCTGAAGTCCGATGAGGTCTTTGAATTTGTGAAGGAGAAGACGGGAAAGGGTTGTGAGCAAGTCGGCAGCCATTTCTAATGTGGGGCAGTATTGCATGGTGTAGAGGTTTTTGTCGAGGCTATCGCGTACGAAGTGGTATTGAATGTCAATGTGCTTTGTTCTAGTTCCGGACACTCATTTGGAGCCATATTGATAGATCCTTGGTTATCGACGTTGATGCAGATCGGCTCGTATTCTTCGCTTGCTGTGATTGAGCGGAAAATATTGCTAAGCCAGATTGATTCTTTTACAGCTGCACACAGAGCCATGTACTCCGCTTCGGAGGAGGAAAGAGCAACGCAACCTTGTTTGCGTGACTCCCAGCTGACGGCCCCTCCAGCCATTAGGAAAACGTAACCACTGGTGGATTTTCGATTGATGGTGCAGCCACCCCAGTCGGAGTCACTGTATGCGATCGGGTGGAACGGTTTATCGACTTGATAGAGCAAGCCCAGATTCCTTGTTCCATTCACATAGCGGAGTACGCGCTTAACTGCTGTCCACAGTCTTGTTGTCGGATGTTCCACATGTTGGGCAAGCCGTCCCACAGCGAAGGATATGTCGGGGCGAGTCCCGACTGATAGATACATGAGGCTACCAACAGCGCTTCGATATAGTGTAGAGTCTATAGGTTCCCCTTCGAGGTCTGCAGGACTTATCTGCGATTCCATTGGGGTGACTACGGGACTCGAGTCAAGCATCCCGAAGCGTTCTAGCACCTTGTGAACATAACGACTCTGGCTGAGGTGCAGAGTTCTCTTGACGAGCTGCGAACGATCTCGAGTCCAAGACAGACCTTGGCTTCTCCGCAGTCTTTCATTGAGAACCTTTTATTGAACTCCCCTTTTAGCCAATCAAGTAGTCGGCGATTACTTGATGCCATGAGTGTTGATAAAGTTTGGTCGCTTACCGAGCGTTTACTGAATCTGCGAGCTCACTACATAATTTGTATTCTCGCCGAGGTGCGCCGGCGGTGCTAAGGACAGCCTGTTCAAGGCTGCTCCAGACAGACTGTCACTGACAGTCTGTCCTAGCAAGCACCCGCTGCCAATCTGGTACACGTGGGCTTCTCTATCATATCATCCACACGTGTACACTTATCATAACATTTTCCCTCTGCCATGATGGCAACCCATCCTGGCATTTCTAATTACTAATTGAAACTATGACAAACAAATTGAAACTTCAGAGGCCAGTTACTCCGTAATGGAGTGTCGTAGGAGCCCCGGAGAAGTTGCTACCCGAGTAATTCGGGCACGCTGAATACGATGAGATAGGTTTCAGAGCGCTCAGACCACTCCTTCATAGAGGAATCGAGGGTCAAAGTTTTCTCACGGAATTAGGCCTACCAGGCCCATTCTCAGTGAGTCAACACTCCCCCTCTTTGACCTGCTCGATGGATGAAATATCTGACACGCCGATCATCTCCCGGAGCTTGATAAATTGAACTCGTTGCAGGGGCTTGGTTAACAGATCTGCCGCCATTTCTGATGTGGGACAGTATTCAATGCCGAACAACGTCTTTAGTAAGCTGTCTCGGACGAAGTGATACCGAATGTCGATGTGTTTGGTACGAGTTCCTGAGGCATCGTTCCTAGCCATCTTGATGGAACCTTGGTTGTCGACATTGATTAGGATCGGATCCGCCGAGCTGCTTCCACAGCCAAACCCAACAATATTACTCAACCAAATAGCTTCCTTCACCGCAGCGCTGAGAGCCATATATTCAGCTTCGGAGGAGGATTGCGCTACACAACTCTGTTTGTGAGATTTCCAGCTCACCGCTGCTCCAGCCATCATGAACACGTATCCGCTGGTGGATTTCCGATTGATCGTACAACCACCCCAATCTGAGTCACTATATCCGACAGGTGACAGAGGCTTCGATGCCTGTACAGCACCACCAAGGCTTCGAGTACCAGAAATGTATCTTAGAACACGCTTGACAGCAACCCAGAGAGATTTGGTTAGAGTCTCCACGAATTGGGCAAGTCTTCCAACAGCAAATGCGATGTCGGGGCGAGTTCCCACTGCGAGATACATCAAGCTTCCAATGGCTTTGCGGTATAATGTAGAGTCGATAGCCTCTGTTTCAGTATCACTGATGGAAATCTGAGCCTGCATAGGGGTTGTGGAACGACGTTAGTTCTAGATAGCTGGTACGAGCTAGTGGACACGCTGTCCTTACGAAACGAAACGAACGAACAGTCCACCCGCTGGTGTTTGACTGTATGTTAGGTAGAACGGTAGAGGTAGGTTAGCGAGTAGACACGAGCGTCACGACGCAACAATCCACGCGAGGATTACGTTAGCAAACGAGGTGGTACGTCACCGGAGGCGCTCTCAACCAAGCCCGGAGGCACTACACGCAATCAGCCTTACGTGCGGCGATGGGTAGGGAGTACGCAGCTCGACGGAGACGAAGCCTCGCTAGGCCAAACGTAAACGTAAACGTAGAAGTCAGTCGTAGACTAGAGCCGTTCGCTCGATCGTTGTATTGTCCCTTTCCCTCCCGGCACGATGCCAATACCTATATGGCCACGATGGCATCGCTTTACAGTGTAAACACTGTTCGTAACGTCCCCGAATGGGAAAGGACCTTGTGGGTCACACGTAGGGACCCGTTGGTCCGTTGGCCGTTGCCAATACGTTCGTTGCACACGTGTGCCGGTTGCGCGCGCGCATGCGCCAGCAATGTTCGTGCATTGCTGTCGCCGGTCGTATCCGCCGAAATTCGAATTCCGCGGAAAACGTAAATATTTGCAATTTCGGAATTGCCACGTATACTACACAGCCCCACCCCCACACGTGGACGTCCCGGCCACGCGAGGCCCGTCAGGACGCGCCTGAGACACGGGGCCGTGGCGCCTTTTCGGGTACAACTGCGGACGTGGTGTCCCGAAAAATCTCGTTTAAACGTACGCGGCCCGGTTGGCTGATCGAATCGCCACGGCGCCGGAGCGCGCGCGTGCGCTCCGGCTCTTTCGTAATCATCGAGGCCCGCCCGTTGGCATCGTACGTCAATGCCTCGCTTAGGCGTTTCCCTGCAACGAATGCAGTGTCCAATTCCACCACGCGGGTGTGCTTCAATTCAGCGCGATACGTGCGCAGGCCGCGGCCTTTTCGTGAATCTGCCAGCGGGCATTACGACAACGGTCGTCCGAAGGTTATTTAAGCCGCGGCTTAACGTGATAGCGATCGTCGCTCACCCTTCCTCTCACCATCGTCATCCAGGCCGTTGCCTTTCGTTCTTCCTTACCTTTTTCCCCCGCTGGGTACTACTACCTCCGTTCCTTTCGTTCTCTTGTTCCGTTTCGCCCGCGTGGCTCTCGTTCTCGTGCTCGTTGCCTGTTCGTCTTCGTTGCGTACGAACTGACCACGATGGTCACTACGCGTAGCACCGATACCCACACTCCGCGGCCCGCCGGCTCTGCTGGAGGTGGAGCGAGGAACCCTTCGCAGGGCGCTCCCTCCCTCGTCGGGGCGGTGCGCCGCCAGCGACGGAAGCGTCCGTCGCGCCCGCCCCATCCGTTAGGGCGGGTCAAGCCGTTGCTTCGCAGGCCGTCGCCTCTTCGTCTCGCCCGATGGCTCCGTCTCGCCTGGTGGCTTCCGTGACGCCTGCCGAGGCTGCTAGGGCCGATGCCCCACGTGATGATGACGCAACGGCGTCCGACTCGGGGAATTCGTCACCCGTCATTCCGGATGCCGCGGCCCCGTCGACGGGTGTAGCCGCGATGGCAGCGGCCGCTCGTTCGCGTCGTGCTGTGGCGGCGGCCCGCACGGGCGTGCCTCGTCGTGACGGTTCGCCTCGTTCTCCTCGTCAGGATCCCTCGCCGGAGGGTGGTGACCCCGTTGGGACAGTCGGCACCGCCTCACGTGGCGGTGCGGCGCTAAACGTAGGCGTCCTGACCCACGCGTGGGCTGCGTTGCCCCGCGTGGGCATTACGGATGACGATCTCGCCACGTTGGCCAGAGATCGTCTGGACGCCCGCGCGGTCGTCGACTATATGCGTTCCGCCGAGGATACGTGGGGGCGGGCAGCCGGGCGTCGTTTCGCCAACGGGCCACCGGGATCGGAACGTTACCAGATCCCGGCGTCGATACGTTGCGACCGCTCGTGGTTGCGTGACGTCAACGACGCGATCTACGTCGATCGTATGGACGCCTTCCTGTGGAAGGGGACGCCCGAGGAACCGCCGTTCATCTCGGTGGCGTCCGTATTCGTATGTCCGCGGACACTTTCCGAAAGGCAACGTGCCGAATGGAAGACTGCTCTTTCGTTGAGCGTCATCTCCAAAAGTGTCGTGTCGTACGACGACCACTTCGCGCTCCGTCACGTGAACGCGGACGACTACCGCGTGTCGCACGCGTCGGCTCCGTGGGTCGTCCCGAGCGAGCTCTACTTCCCGCCGTTGCCGGAAGTAGTAGAGGAGTTTCCGTACCCCCGTGGGTCGTCCACGTTGTTACCACGCGTGGTACATTATTTCACCGATGCCGTGAAGGACGCGCCTGCCCCCGTGAAGGAACGTTTCCTCATGGCCGTGGATATCGAACACGCAGCGATGCTCGCATGCTCGCTGTTCGTGGAACGTCGTGTGTTCGGGCGCGCGTGCCTGCTGCCGGAGTCCACGTTGGACTTCCTGGCCGACTACGAGATGCTTCGTGCAATCCCGGTGGACGGTTCCGACACGTTTGTCTCCGTTACCAGCGCGTTGGCTGAGGCTCGCGGCGCCCTTGCGTTGGGGCCGGAGTATCGCGTTGTACGCCCGGATTACGCGACCGGGGACAACCAAGAGTTCGTCAGGTACGAAGCGATGGGGCTTACGTGCCGCGGGTCGCTTCCCGTTCCGAACGCCGTCGTGGCAATCGTACCGGTTATTTCGGCGGCCTCGGGGGCAACGAGCGCCCCCGAGGGACGCGTTCTGGCCGTCGTGGCCAACAAAACAAAGCGCCGCGTGCGCCGGATCCTCGAGAGATCGTGCCACGCGAGGCTACGGGAGGGGGCAACGTTGCCCACGTCAGTCGTCGGATGTGGCCACGCCGGCCGAGCGCGCGCCACGCTTCGTTAGCTTGGACGACCGCGTCTCCGATGAGGATGCCCGTCGGCTTCTCGGTACGTCGATGGCCGCTCCGCCTCGTGCGGAGGGCTGGGTTATTCGTTCCCTCATCTCATCTGTGGCTCGCGCAGCCGAAGAGTTCAGGGCCCAGACGTTGGACCTGACTGCCCGCTTGGCAACGGAACGCGCGATTTCCGAGCGTCTCGCCGCGGCGACTCGTAGTTACGCGCCGCCCGTTGGCGTTCGTAATGAACCTTACGGTTACGCGAGTGGCGGCGGCTTCGGCGACCCCGTCGGGTATGGTCACGCAGCGGCGTACCTGCCACGCGACCCCGCTTCGGCGCGCCCTTCGGATACGCGCAGTCACGGGACTGCGGATCCTTACGCTAGGAATCCCGCGTCGCGTCGCGAGCGAGCTCCCGTGGTCACGCAGACCGTCGATCCGTACGCGCCGGGCTTCGTTCAGCCCAGTCGCAGTCGCAGCCACGATAGCCGCGGCGAAGGCCCTGGTCCGTATGACCCTGCGGGCAAGCGTTCTCGTCGCTACTAGGTCGTTCCTAGGTTAGTTCGTAGGCCACGTAGGCTTCTAGCATCGTGTTGCTTTCGTAAACTTTCGTCTTGTTTCTTTGCGTAATCGCATGGCTCCGCTGAGCTTCGTAATACGTATTGGCAGGTCGTCTGCCGCGGGGGAGGGGTAAGCGTTAAGCCCCTCCCCACAATTTTTTTTGTGGCGTCTACCCCGTCGGGTGTCGTATGGCTTTCGTAGCTAGTCTTCCGCGTTCGCAGCGGCGTGTGCCCGTTGGCAGGTTCGTACAAATCGTAACTATTCGGCTAAGCGGCGGCGCGTAGCGGCGGCTTTTCACTGCGAGTGGTACGTTAACCTCGATCGTTTAGCCCGTTGGCGTGCGTATCATTTAGTAACTAACTCGAAAATCGTTTCCGCCGTCGTTTCTTGTGCGGATAACCCCGTCGGGTGTCGAATTTCGTTGAGCGTTCGAGCTCTTTGGCACGTAGCACGTCGGTGCCAATTTTAATTTGCTCCGATGAGCTTGGCGGAAAATTCGTCGAACGTCAGACCGACGCGCGTGTGAGTCGGTTTGACGTTCTACGCCGTGGCGTGTACGCAGCAATTCGTCGCAGTACGTTGCGGTTTCGCTGACGACGTGGTGGCCGGCGGGCTTGGCTTTTCGTATAGCCATTGACGTCATTAGCGCCGTCGCGCTTCACGTTCCCGCGGCTTCACGTTGGCCAGTGGCGTTATCATTTTGTAACTATCTCGGAATTCGTTTCCGCCGTCGTTCCTCGTGCGGATAACCCCGTCGGGTGTCGAATTCCGTTGAGCATTCGAGCTCTTTGGCACGTAGCACGTCGGTGCCAATTTTAATTTGCTCCGATGAGCTGGACGGAAAATTCGCCAAACGTCAGGCCGACTCGCGCGTGAGTTGGCTTGACGTTTCACGCCGTTGCGTGTACGCGGCGGCGCGTCGTGATGCGTCGCAGTTCCGTTGACAACGTCTTTGCCGGCGGGCTTGGCTTTTCGTATAGCCGTTAACACCGTTTGCGCCGTTGCGCTTTACGTTCCCGCGGCTTCACGTTAGCCGGTGGCGCAACCGTTGCGCTAGTCCGCTTCGCGTGGTGGCGTCGTTCGCCGCGGCGTCCGAGGAGCGTTTCGTTAGCTCGTCCGTTATGTGGTGCGACGTGCACCTGGGCATACGTAATGCTCGCCCTCTACGCCGTTGCGTAATTTCGTTCATTCGCCTTGCGAACCCGACGGGGAAACGATTGACGAAGTCGTTTCGTGTGCCCGCGGGCGTTCAGGGCTACTACGTGAGTCAATTTTTCGTCGGCTTGTTGCCTTCAGCTGTGCCGTTTCCGTTGGCTACTAGCTTGTTCGCTGTTGCGTACTCGTATTTCGTTTCGCAGGGTCGACCCGTTGGCGTACGTCGTTATCGTTGGCGACGCCCGCGTACGCGCTCGTATCCTGGCCAACGTGGCCGGTGGCGCGTGTGCCTTCGAGTTCGAACGGAGCCTAAGCTTCGTTAGCTTACTTCGTTCGCGACGCGGACGTGCGCGATTTAATCTACGTGACCGTACGTGGTCGACCCCTTTTGGGTTCGCTCGCGTCGTTTCGCATAGCCGGCGGGCTTTTCGTTTTCGCGCGTCGATCGTTGCGCCCGCGTGGCAGGACACCGTTGTGTCGTTTCGTGGTTGCCGTACGTGGCTACCGTGTTCGGCGTCGTGCCTTGATGTGGCGATAACGGTTTGCCGTCGCGTCGCATTCGAGACGTTAGCGTCTTCGTTCGCCGTCCGTCGCTGCGGCCTCGTTGGCTCATTCGTTTCGCACGTTCTTCGCGCGCGCTTCGTGCGCCGAGACCCGTTGGTCTCGTTCGTCAGCTAGCGTATAGCTTCGTTCCGCTTCGTGCGTGAAGTTTCGTAATGAGGCCGTTGCCATCTTCGTCGGGGACGCGTCCGTCCTACGTGGTTTTTCCGCCTTCCGGCGTTACGTTGCCGTTAGCTCGCGAGCTTGGCGTTGACCTCGTTGGTCGATGCGACTCGTTGTCAGCGGTTGTCCACGGGGACGTACGATGGCTCACACGTCATGCCAAAATTACGAAATTTTCGGGGCACGCGTGCCCCGAGATTTGGCCAGGTTAGCGCACTGTAATCGGCCCGATTTTTCGTACCGTGCGTCCATGGCCCGCTGGCCCAAGTATAATTTTTCGCGCGAAAAATCTGACGTGTTGTCCGTCCGTGGCCCGTGGTGTCGTCACCTTTGCCCGTGGGGCGGTCAACACTGTCGAGCCAGTCGTGGCTCTTCACATCGTGTGAATCGTCCGCGCGTGGACTCGTCGTCCAATCTTTCGTTGGCGCTCGTGCCTCCACCAACGTATGGTGTCGAAAACGAAAAGAGCGACGGCTCTAGCACGCATCGCGCCCCCCCAACGCAAGGGTGGACGTCCCGGCCACTCGTTGTGCCTTCGCTTCTCGTTCGTGCGGCTCGTCGCCTTCGTTTGTTGCATCGTGCAACGTCGCGCACGCGTGCGCTTAACCCGACGCTCGTGTGCGTTTTCGGGGGCCGTCGTGGCCTTTCACGTTGTTGCTCGTCGCACGCGTGCGAAGTATCGAGAGACGCTCTCTTCAGATACGTTCCGGCGGGGCTCCCACGTAGGGTTACGATACCCGACCCACTTCACGAGGAAGTCTAGGGTGCCGTCATCGTTTACGCGATGGTTGAGTAGGTCGTCTACTACATACGCCGGACCGTCGCGGTTCTTGTCGAGGTCTGCCTCCGGCGGGGGCCCGCGTTCGCCGGCGTTGGCGCGTACGCAACGCGGTCCGAGTTGACACGTTCAACTACGTCTCCTCGTTGGATGACGAACGTACGTACGTCGTTACGTAGTACGCGGAACGGTCCCAACGCGTGGTTGCCGAGCTTCGTGCCCTTCGTGGTCCCGTCCGTCGGGTCGATGAATACGTATTCTCCCGCGCGGATGTTTCGATTCGAGACACGGACTCGTTTGTCGAAATTTCGTTTATAACGTGCCTGCGCGGCCTTCAGCGTTTGATACGCGTTATCCATCGTTGTGGCGAGCTCACGAACGTAAGTGGCTCGCCCTCCCCCGTCGGGTAGTTCGCGGTTCGTTACCGAAGTGTGTAGCGCCAACGGTGGCGGTGGATTCGTGAGAATCAAATCGAAGGGCGTCGTGCCCGTGCTCGAATGCACATGCGTGTTGTACGCAAACGTTAACGCCGATGCGTATCGATCCCAGTCGTTCTGGTTTTCGTTCACGTAATTGCGCAGCATCGCCAGGATCGTCCTGTTGTAGCGCTCCACCTGCCCGTTCGTTTGGGGGTGGTACGTCGACGTAAAGACGTTCGTTACGCCAATCTCGTTGCAAACGCGCTGGAAGAACTTAGCAGCGAACTGCTTTCCGTTGTCGCTTATGAGCGTCCGTGGGGGTCCATACGAGAAGACCCACGCGTTGACGAACGCACTCGCCACGTTGGCGGAATCGATATTACGTAGAGGTACGACTCTAGTCAGCTTCGTGAAGCGGTCCGTTATCACGAGAATAAATCGGTTACCACGCGTGGTCTTCGTAAGCGGACCTAGTATGTCGATACATAGGTCTCGCAACGGCTCCGTAGCCGGAAATAAACGTAACGGGTTCGTCCGTTTGCGAAGCTTCACGCGGTTCTTCGCACATCCAACGCAGTTTCGTACCGTTGCGTGGATGTCGGCGGCCATCGCGGGCCAGTAGTACGTCCTCCGTAGGGTGTAGTACATACGCGTTTGTCCGGGATGTCCAGCGAGGACGTGGTGGTGCGTTAACTCCAGCAGCCGCGGCCGTAACGAAGCCGGCACAACGATTTGTGTACGTTCCTCGTCGTGAGGGTTCCGGCGTCGGAGGAAGCCATCGTGGCCTTGAAGAATGCAGCGTCCTGCGTCTCGGACTGTCGTGTCAGTATCGTTTGACAGAACGCGTCCTCGCGTTGAGCTTCGATAAGCTCGTCCCTCGTAATGGGAAGCTGAACGTCAGCTGGTGGCACGCGTGCCGAATCGTCTTCAGCAGCGCGCTGTTCGTCGAGGAAATCCGGTTCCTCGTCAAGAACGTCATCGAGCGACGCGTCGCGGTTGAACTCGAGGCCATCGTGGCAGCCGTCGTGGCTGGTGTCTGTTCGTCACGAGTCTCGTTCGACGGGTCGTCGTGACCCCGGCATTCGTTGCCCTTTTTACGTACGGACGTCGTTCGTCCTTGCCCATTTCGTGTGGGTTGTCGCCGACTGCGAGTCGTCACGAGGACCGCGTCCCCGTACGATGGTACGTCATCGTCGACGGGTCGACCGTCGTCATACGTAGATATCACACGTGATAAAGCGTCAGGTACCTGGTGCACGCGCCCAGGCCTGTACGTAACTTCGAAATCGAATTCGGCAACGCGTAGCCTCCATCGTAGTAGTCGTCCGGACGCGTCCGTAAGCGTCATCAGCCAACGCAAGGCTTCGTGGTCCGTACGTACGGTGAACCGCTGACCCTCTACGTAGGGTCGGAGCGACGTTATCGCCCAGACGACGGAGTAACACTCGCGCTCGGTCGCCGAGTAACCACGTTCGGTTTCGTTAAGGGTCTTCGACCAGTACCCAATCGGCACCCATTCGTTGGGCTTATCTTCGTTTTGCTGCTGGAGCAACGTAGCTCCCAGCTGATACGCCGACGCGTCGGTATCGATCATGAACGGACGTCCCGCCTTCGGAAGGTGCAATACTGGTGGCGACACCAGTATCGTCTTCAACGTTTCGAACGCATTCGTTTGCGCGTCCGTTGGGTTCGTCCAATCGGGGGAAGCGTCCTTCTTCAACATCGTGTTGAGTGGCCGAGCGATCTCGGCATACGCCTTTACGAAACGGCGGTAAACGTTGGCCGCGCCCAAAAACGATCGACATTGCGTCTTGTCTCGTGGGAACGTAGCCGTACGAAAGGCTTCCTTGTTCCGTGCTGCGACGTGCAGCTTCCCTGGGGTGATCACGTGCCCCAGGTAGTCAACTCGTGGTTGAAAGAACGAGCACTTCGTGAGCTTTAACGTTACTCCCGCTGCGCGTAGCAGGGAAAGCACCTGGTCAACGTGACCCAGGTGAGACTCGAGGTCTTTCGAAAAGACGATTACGTCGTCTAAGTAGACAAGGCACGATTGCCAACGTACTCCGGAGAGGATTATGTCCAACGTCCGCTGAAACGTAGCGGGGGCATTTCGTAGCCCGAATGGCATTCGCACGTAGCGATACGTTCCCATGAAAGACGTAAACGTTGTCTTATCACGGTCCTCGGCGGAGACGGGCACTTGCCAGTAACCGGCGTTACAATCGAGTGTCGTGAAGATGGCGGCGTCGCCAAGCGAATCGAGGCAATCTTCCATACGAGGAAGCGGGTACGAATCAGCGATCGTTTTCGCGTTCAAACGCCTGTAGTCGACACAGAAACGTAAGGATCCGTCCTTCTTCGGCACCAACACGATTGGTGACGCCCATTCGCTGGACGCGGGTTCGATAACCCCTTCGTTGAGCATCTTCGTGATCTGCTCCTCGGCTATCGTACGCAGAGCCGGACCCTGTCGATAGGGCATTGAACGTATGGGCCGCGTGCCCGGTTCGAGTTCGATTCGATGCTCCGTAGCATTGATTTCGCCGAGGCGTCCGCTCGTCCACATTGACGAATGTGTAGCTAGCATCTCGTTGATGCGCTTTCGTAAATCCTCGTCGTCGAGGTGCGACAAATCGATTGTCGACTGCCAATCCGTGGCGGGGTCGTTCCCCTTTTCGTTGACCAACGGGTCTGGCGTTTCGTCGCCCAACCCGTTCGTATTCGTCCGCGTCGTCGCGTCGACTAGCGGTAGGTTCAAAACCTTCGCGAGGGCTTCGCCGCCCTCACGCTTGAGTGGGACGATTCCCAACGGGGAGCGTACCGCGTACGCAATCGTCGCGCCTTTCGGCAAATCGCGGTCCTACGTCGACCACTCCGTTGGCTATACGAAGCCCATGCCGGAATTGCACCGACGCTTTCGGTTCAAGGAACACGAGTCCGGTCGCATCCGTCGTCACGTTGACGGTCCGTTGCGACATCGCCGGTACACGCGTGTACTTCGTCAGGCGAACCGAAAACGTTCGGCTTGGCCGATTCGAGGCCGCGTTACGCTCGCGGCGCTTCGGGTGTTCCACGTTTGGATTCGTTTCCCCTTCCTCCTCGTACGGAGTTTTCGAATCGCCCTCCGCGATAATGGGTATCGTATCCCCCGATGGAGGTCGATTGTCTGCGCTCGACAGCGTATAGCATCGACATGCTTCGACATGAACGACGTGCCCATTATGACGGGAACAGCCAGCGTGTTGGCTACGAAGAATTTTACGCGGAACAGCGAGTTCCCCAACCTGACACGAAGCAGGATGGCGCCTTCGATAGGCAAACGTCGCCCGTTGGCGTCTCCGAGCTTCGGTAGCTCTTCGTCACGTAGACAGCGGTCGACCCAGTCGTAGGGTAGTAAACTTGTTCGTATCAAGTTGTAGCCGCTGCACGTATCCATCGCGATGGTAATCGCCCTCATCACGTTGAGGTCTAGTCCGATCGTTCCGGATACGATATAATGCTTCGACGCAAGTAGGCACGTATGCCCGTCGAGGACCAACGGTTCGGTCCTGACCGGCGCGCGGTCTGCGTCTTCGCTAGCGGTTCGTCGCTTCACCGTATGAGCCCGTATGGCTTCTTTTGCGTCGACACGCTTCGTATAAGCCGCGTGCTTGGCTTTCTCGCGCTCGGAAGCGTCGTGCTTCCGGGTAGCGCGTCTCGCTCGTCTGCGAGGCTTCCTCTTCGTGTGAGGTTCGTTCGTCCCGTCGGACTTCGTTTCTTCCCCCACGTCGGGTGTCGTGTGACTCGAGTTGGCCTTCGCGGCCGTGAGCTTTACGTAACTCTCGTTCATCGGTGAGCCTGCGGAGGACCAATCATCGACGTCGGTCGTCCCCCTTTCACGTAAGGGTTCAGGCGATGTGGGTGGCTCGTGACCTACATCGCCTGGTCGTTTTCCGGCGCGGGGCCGTTCGACACGTCGTCGTCGTGAGCCCACGAAGCTCGTTCGTCATCGTGACTCGTTTCCACCTCGAGTGGTGTTTCGTCAGCGGAAGTCGTCACGTAGACTCCGCTGCGGCCATTACGCTGGCCATTTCGTTCGTTCGCCCACGGGCGGGGGTCACGTCGGTCATTACGAAAGTCGCCGCGGCGCCTGTCGAAGGGCCTTCCCCCGTCACGATTGGGGTTTCGGAGTATCGTAGGCGGCGTGCCGTACCTCCGCGGGTTCACGTTCCCCGCTCACCAGGTCGTTCCTGGTTACGTTTGGCCATTCGTTGGCGGAAGTACTCAGCCTGACGTGGGTTGCTCTTCACGTGGAAGAGGTAGTACTTGTACGCGAAAAAGATCCGTTGATCTGGCGTCAGACGCGGACACGTGAACGTCGAGTGGCCATCTTCGCGGCATGACCAACACGACAGCGTCCAGTAATCATTCGGGATTACGGAGTGCGCCAATTGCGTCTGCTCGCTCGTGAGCTTCGGCACGTCCTCGCATGGACGGTTCAATCGAGCTTCGAGCTCGTCCGGCTTTTCGTTTGCCGTTTTCGTATCGTTGGGCGGCGGCCCGTTCGTGAAGAGGATCGCCTCCAAGTTCTCGGCAACGTGAGCCGCAGCGAGCGACACGTCGTCATCATCCCTCGTGGGGATGTTCGGGTTACCATCGTGGTAACTGGGCTCGCTAGCCCGTTCATTACGTAAGTACGCGGACTCATCGTAGTCCGCGAACTTCCTCGACTCGTGGTCGGAAATAGCCAACGTAGGCTTCACCGGAAACCGCACTTTCGGTTTCGCGGCTGACGCGACAGCTGCCGTACGTGCACGGAAGGTCGTTCCTTCGGCCGTCGCCAATCGTCTCACAACGGTGAGGTCGTTCCTCTCTCGTTCGGGGAGTGACCGGAGTCGTTCCGTCACGGCTGCCCGCGTCGAGGGCAGCAAACCACGCACGTAGTGGTGAACGAGGAGTCGGTCCGTAAACACGTAGTTACACGCCCGCGTGGCGGTGTCGAGTCTATCAGCGTACTGATTCTCGTCCTCGTTAGGACTCTGCGTGATCATCGTGACCTTTTCGTAGGCCTCCTGCAGCACGTCGTCTTGCAGGTATCGTTTGATCAACGCGTTGATCACGTGAGGCCACGAGAACCTCTTCGTCGGATCAGTCGTGATCACACCAGTCGTACACTGGGAATCGTAGAACCGTCGGGCGTCCCCTTCGAGGAAGAAGTGCAGCGCACGTACTGCCACTCCCTCGCACACTCCGAGTGTGCTGAACCCATCACGTATTTGGGCGAGGAATCCGAGTAACGTAATCGGATTCCGGCCGGAGAACGGCTTTAACGTAGGGAAAAGTCCCTCCAGCTCACGTTTGAGCTTATGTACGCTTTGACTCTCGTTCACGTAGAGATGTTCACGTACATCGTTAAGTCGGTACATGCGGTACGACACCACGTTCGCAAATGCGTCGAGCATTGTCGTGTGCTCTGCCAACGCGTGGCAAACGGGTCCGAGGGCGTTCCCTGGTAAGCGTACCGCGTCGGCACGTTCGTTTTCGTGGACTCGCGTGTCCGTCGTGCCGAACGTACCCAGCCACGGAATGTACGTCTCACGTGGCGGGGGAGCTCTCGTATCGAATTGCGCAGCTCGTGCTGCATCCGCCGACCGCGCGTGGTCTGGCGTATCGTTAAAACGCAATTGCCTTCGTGGCGTCTCGTTGGGGTTGGCGATGGCTCGTTGCACTGTCGCCCCCCTTCCGTACGTTGTCGGGGTCGTCGGACCGGGTGTTGGTGGGTATCCTCCCGGAACGGCCGGGGAGGATTGCGAGTTATAGGCGCGCGAGCCTTCGTAATTCGGATCGCTTCCGCTCGGCGGAGCGGAACGTCCGGCGACGATTTCGTTGAATACTACGACAAACGAGTCGAGTCTTCCCTCCACGGCGGAGAGGCGGTTTCGTAAATCTTCGTTTTCCCGTTCGAGGGTCGTTGAGCGTTCACGTAACGCACGAGCTTCGCGCTCCGAGACTCCGAGTCTCTGCCTTACGGCTTCGTCGACGGCCGCGTCGCTCGCCCTTTCGATGTGACCTCGAAGGTCTTCGTACACTACGCGTAGTGCCGTGGGAGTCACGTTCCCTTCGTTGAGCTGACCGCGCGTTGCGGGTCCATACTCACGGACTCAAACGGGCTTACCGTACGTGGTAGCTGGCCGATCGCCTCGATATCCGGCGGGATAGATCGATCAGTCGCGAAGATCGCTTCTGCTGACAAGGCCACGTCGGCTTCGGCGTCCGCTGACGTTGGCAACGGTTGCCTGGGCGACGCGCTGGAATTCGACACAGCGTAATTCATAGACCGTCGTCTGTAGCGTAGCACGTAGCTTTTCGTTAACGTAAAAGAGCTCAACCTCGTTGGTTGTCGTTATGCTCGTAGCAACTTCTAGGTCGGAAGACCAGTGTGGAACGACGTTAGTTCTAGATAGCTGGTACGAGCTAGTGGACACGCTGCCCTTACGAAACGAAACGAACGAACAGTCCACCCGCTGGTGTTTGACTGTATGTTAGGTAGAACGGTAGAGGTAGGTTAGCGAGTAGACACGAGCGTCACGACGCAACAATCCACGCGAGGATTACGTTAGCAAACGAGGTGGTACGTCACCGGAGGCGCTCTCAACCAAGCCCGGAGGCACTACACGCAATCAGCCTTACGTGCGGCGATGGGTAGGGAGTACGCAGCTCGACGGAGACGAAGCCTCGCTAGGCCAAACGTAAACGTAAACGTAGAAGTCAGTCGTAGACTAGAGCCGTCGCTCGATCGTTGTATTGTCCCCTTTCCCTCCCGGCACGATGCCAATACCTATATGGCCACGATGGCATCGCTTTACAGTGTAAACACTGTTCGTAACGTCCCCGAATGGGAAAGGACCTTGTGGGTCACACGTAGGGACCCGTTGGTCCGTTGGCCGTTGCTAATACGTTCGTTGCACACGTGTGCCGGTTGCGCGCGCGCATGCGCCAGCAATGTTCGTGCATTGCTGTCGCCGGTCGTATCCGCCGAAATTCGAATTCCGCGGAAAACGTAAATATTTGCGATTTCGGACTCGCCACGTATACTACAGGGTTGCAGCAGGGCTTGAGTTCTCCATGCCGAATCGTTCCAATACCTTTTCAGCGTACCGAGTTTGATTCAAATGAAGTAGTCCTCTAGGTGAGTCCCTTACGATTTCCAGCCCGAGGCACACTCTAGCTTTCCCACAATCTTTCATTTCGAAGCGTCTACTGAACTCAGCCTTCAGCTAGTTCAACATGTCTCTGCTGCTTGAAGCGATAAGGAGGTCATCAACGTAGAGGGCAATGACTATCATCGAATCTTTACGGTACCTCACATAGAAACATGGGTCGTACGGAGAACTCTGGAATTCTAGTTCTGAAATGAGAAACTCGTCGATCTTTGCGTGCCATTGCCTCGGAGCCTGTTTTAGTCCATACAAAGCTTTCTGCAGTTTGCAAACATGATTAGGATACTTCGGGTCGACAAAGCCCTCCGGTTGTTCCATGTATATGTCTTGTTCGAGGTCTCCGTAGAGGAAAGCTGTCTTAACGTCCATTTGATCGCAATGGAGGTCATGATGGACAGTGAGAGCGAAGAACATGCGAATAGTGCAGAACTTGACAACCGGTGCATATGTTTCAGCATAGTCAACACCGTACTTCTGCTGGAATCCCCGAGTTACCAGGCGAGCTTTATGTTTGACCGAGTGCTCACCAGTTTCACTGACAACATCTTTGCGTTTGAACACCCATTCGGATGAAAGTAGGTTGACAGCTTCACTGCGAGGGACCAAAATCCAGGTGCGGTTTGTATAAAGGGAATTCATTTCAGACTGAATGGCACCGATCCAAAGGTCTTTCTCCTCCCCCTTGGTCACCTCAGTGAAGGTGAGGAGGTGTTCTGGAGTAGGATCGGGCGCGGTAGTGACGAGTGCAGTGGTTTTCCACCACTCACTCGGAGGTTTGCGGGTGCGAGACGATTTACGGGGAGCATTGAGTAACGAGGCATCTTGACTGTAGGATGGCGTTGGCGGAGGTGATTGAGGTGAAATATTGTCCGAATCTGAACCTGAATGGGAGGAAGAAGATTCATTTCTGGGAGTTCCTCCATAAGGTTTTCCCTCATTAGGTCTTGTGAGGTATCTTCTAGACTGACATCAGCTCCAGTAATGTCTAGATGTGACGGTAGTTTCCTCGACCTCGTCTCCTCGAAAATGACATCGCGAGAGACAACTATTTTCTCATTCGTTAGATCCCACAGTTTATATGCCTTCTGTGATGTTGCATACCCTAGCATGATAGCCTGAACAGCACGAGAATCGAGCGCTTGGAGATGTGTGTTCGGCAGTTTGTACCAACAAATGCTTCCAAATGTTCGCAGGTGTGCAATGTTTGGCTTCCGCCCATACCATAGCTCATATGGAGTGGTTCCAGCGGGGAGAGCACGGCTGGTGAGACGATTTCGAATGTAGGCAGCACAAGAAAGTGCTTCCGCCCAGAACTCCAATGGAGTGGAATTGTGGAGAAGCATGGCCCGCATATGTTCCTTAAGGGTGCGATTCATGCGTTCCGCAACTCCGTTTTGTTGGGGAGTGTAGGCACAGGTAGTTTGACGTTTGATACCCCTGTCTTCAAGGAAAGAGCTGAATTCGTTTGAGAAGTACTCTCCCCTCCGTCTGAGCGTAGTTGACGAAGTTTGCATCCTGTTTGAGTTTCAGTGAGGCGCAGAAATCGTTGGAATGCATCGAAACAATCCGACTTACGGTGGAGCGGATACACAGTTAGCCAGCGAGACTTATCATCGATGAAGGTCACGAAGTATCGAGCTCCCCCTTTCGAACGTATTTCCATTGGCCCTGCCGGATCTGTGTGGATCAGTTGGAGAAGCTCGGAGGCTCTTGTCTCGGAGAATTTTGGGATAGCAGCACGAGGCATTTTACCAGTAACACACCCTTCACATAGATTTTCAGGTGGGGACTGCTCAGGTTTGATTCGGAGTCCTTTGACCGCTGATGTCTTTGCCATATGAGAGATTCCGTTTTTGTGAACATGCCCAAGTCGCTCATGCCACAGCTGCAGTGACGCGATGCAAGCTAGCTCGAAGGGCTGTTGTTTATTTCTGGAGGGCATGTAGAGGTCAATTGCATAGAGCCCGTGGCGTCTATGGCCAGTAGCTATTGATCCCCGTTTTGGGTTAAGAGGACTGCATTGTTCGTGAACTGAACTCCAATTCCTCGAGCCGTGAGAGTACTTACGGATATGAGTGAGAATACGAAGGAGGGGACGTGGAGAACGTCCTGGAGTATGCAGATTCTTGCCTTCCCATTGATAAGGAGTGACAGTTTGACATCGCCACATCCTACTGCTACAGAAGTGGATTTGTCTCCGAGAATCACTTGGAACGGAGTCACGGAACGGTAAGAGACAAACATTGAGCGATCGAAGGTCATGTGTGAGGTAGCAGCGGAGTCGATATACCATGTAGATGTGATTTGTACCGACTTAGCTGAATCCGAACAGCCTGACAAAAGGCAGACGTACTCCTTTTCTTCATCATTGCTCGGTTCAGTCTCAGTGGCTACGGCTGCCATAGAGCCAATATTCCCTGCGCCAGAGACAAGTTCGGAGAACTGCGTGGTTTATTATTCGAGCGGGAGCGAGATGGTCTTCCATACTTCTGCCAGCAATATGGCTCGGTGTGATTTGTTCGACCGCAATGGGTACACTTCTTCCGGTTGTTCCCAAACTGTTTTCCAGACTTGGAAAGTAGAGCGGCTGTGTCTGTTGAGGAACTTCCCGGTTTTAAAATAGCTGCCCTGCGTTCTTCCTGAAGGAGGAGACTGCGAACTTTGTCGAATGTGAAGGTAGGATCTTCATCTCCAATTGCATCAAGAGCGGTTATCAGCGTCTGGAAGGAGATGGGAGGCCATTGAGAACAGCCATAGCCATTTCTTTATCATCAATCTCGACGCTCATTGCTGATAGTACCGTTGCCATTTGTCGAACACGGTTGATGTATACGAGAATCTGTTCACCGGGCTTCATAGTCGCTGTGTAAAAGTCGCGCCTTGCAGCGATTTTGTTTAGGAGAGTGTGCCTTTGATGCACGTTGCAGATCTCTTGCCACATTTCTAAGGCAGTCGTGGTGTGTGCAACGTTTTTGAGCATTTCATCCGACAAGGTAATTCCGATGGCCATTCGAGCTGACTTGTCTTTGCGGAGCCATTTTAAGAGCTCTTCTTGGTCTGTCGGACGGCTAGGGCGAAGATTAGGATCAATCATGTCGTCCACCTCGCGGTGGCCAAGGATGAGTTCCATCTTCTGCTTCCATGAGTGGAAGTTTGAATAATCCAGCTTCTCGATGCGGATGCCGGAAGTATTACTCTCCATGGCTCTGCAGTAAGTCTTATCTGTTCGACCCTTCCCAAGTGGACAACCGATAGTCGTCGAGGACCAATCTGGGATCTATAGGATAGAGACTGTCTAGCTAAGAGCGAAGTGGATGGAGAACAAGAAAGCAAGGTTTAACGATACGAAATCAGCTAGATTTCTAGTGTCTAGAGGAGAGAGAGAAACTACTTATCGGAGGAAGAAGAACCTTTGGAAGCTTTGGTGATTTCCAGGGCCTTCGCAATACTGCGATGGCGGTTGCCGCGAAGATGGTTGTCGAACTCACTCTGAGTCCGGACGATGACACCACAGGGCCTGCAAACTTTTAGAGGACCCTCCTTGAGGCGCTCGATGGTTTCTTGTGTCTGGATCCGTTGAGATGAGCAGCTCTGGACTCAGCGGAATTGAGATATACGTTGCAGTGAGAGCACCTGGAACGGTTGGCAGCCTTGTGAGCGGCGTATTTCTTCTTATTGTCCCTTCTTTCGGCGATGCTATACGCCTTTCGGAAAACACGGTCGCGAAGAGACTCACCGTCGCGTCGAAGCCTCGGAGCTGGCTGCTCGTTATTCGGCTCGATGCGATCCTCGTCACTACTAGACACTATGGAGATAGAGAGAGAGAAGAGGTTAGCAGTTATACCGATCAGGACTAAGGTCTAAACCTTGAAATTGACCGAAAGATGAGAGGTATAACTTACTTTTGAAGATGAATGAGTAGGTTAACCAATGCAGAAGTTTATTATTGTGTGACTTATTAATGCTATACCGATCAGGACAAGGTTGCTGACTTACAAGAGCAGAACCGAGTTGAGAAAGGTATAGACAAGTCTTTTATTAGGAGCAGTCGATTCCAGTATGTTGCCTTAAGTGGGCCAGTAGCTCAGCGGTTAAGCCGTGCCGTGCAGCGCGGAATCTCGCGGTCGTGCGTTCGAGTCCCAGCGAGAGCGGGAAGAAATTTTTGTATATGGCGCGAGATAGCTCCAGCGAGAGATCCGATGTGTTCCAAGAGATGTCACTTGATGACAGAATTATTGTGTCACGATGGCAGTAGATGTTGTCACTATGACAGTCAGATGACACGATGGTACGCCGAGCGTCAGCGAGACGGACGCCGGGTGGCGAGGCGAGACCGCGGCGCCGCAGGAGCGAGCGCGACGAACGCGACGCGCAGGCGAGCGAAAGCGCACGGAGGCGCAGAACGGGAGCAGGAGGACGCGCAGGAAAGAAGACAAAACGAGAAGAAACAAGGCGAGAAAGGTAAGACACACGCCGACGCGAAAGAGACACTCACCGCAGCACTAGAGAATAAGAAACGACCCGAGCGAGCGCACTGGGCCCATAACCTGTTGATAAAGTTTGGTCGCTTACCGAGCGTTTACTGAATCTGCAAGCTCACTACATAATTTGTATTCTCGCCGAGGTGCGCCGGCGGTGCTAAGGACAGCCTGTTCAAGGCTGCTCCAGACAGACTGTCACTGACAGTCTGTCCTAGCAAGCACCCGCTGCCAATCTGGTACACGTGGGCTTCTCTATCATATCATCCACACGTGTACACTTATCATAACATTTTCCCTCTGCCATGATGGCAACCCATCCTGGCATTTCTAATTACTAATTGAAACTTCAGAGGCCAGTTACTCCGTAATGGAGTGTCGTAGGAGCCCCGGAGAAGTTGCTACCCGAGTAATTCGGGCACGCTGAATACGATGAGATAGGTTTCAGAGCGCTCAGACCACTCCTTCATAGAGGAATCGAGGGTCAAAGTTTTCTCACGGAATTAGGCCTACCAGGCCCATTCTCAGTGAGTCAACAATGAGTAGGTCGTCAACGTAGAGGGTAATGATCACCATTGCCTCTCCTTCATACTTGACGTAAAGGCATGGATCATAAGGAGAGGTCTCGAATTTGAGGATACCGATCACGAATTCGTCGATCTTTGCGTGCCACTGTCTCGGAGCTTGTTTTAGACCGTAGAGTGCTCTTTGCAGTTTACACACATGGTTCGGGTATTGCGGATGAACGAACCCTTCTGTTTGTTCCATTTAGATATATTGATCGAGATCACCGTATAGGAAGGCTGTCTTGACATCCATTTGATCGCAATGGAGGGATTTGTGAGCAACAATAGCGAGGAACGTGCGGAGAGTGCATAGTTTTACAACCGGAGCGTATGTTTCTTCGTAGTCAACACCGTATTGTTGTTCAAAAACCACGAGTGACAAGTCGTGCTTTGTACTTCACACCGTTCGTTCCGTCGTCGTTGACAACATCCTTGATTTTGAAAAGCCATTTGCAGGAGAGAAGATTGCGGGCTTCACTGCGAGGGACAAGAATCCATGTCTGGTTGGTGTAGAGAGATTCCATTTCGGAGTCTATTGCTTTGAGCCAGAGCTTGCTATCCTCCCCCTCTGTCGCGGTAGTGAAGGTGAGGAGTTCCGGAGCAATGCTAACGAGTGCAGTCGGTTTCCACCATTGAGTCGGGGCTTTCGAGGTCTTGAAGACTTCCGAGGAGCAGATGGAATGGAGAGGTTGCTCGGGGAAGCCGGTATGGTAGGATGAGCAGGACTGCTTGGAGAAGCAATGGGGCTCGATTCTCCCCCGGAGATGCTGGGAGACTGTGGAGGCGTGGGCAACTCGTCATCCGATTTTTGCATGCGGGGTTGAGGATAGTCCGGTATGTAGCTCAAGGTGTTGTCGTCATCAATATATGTAGAGTCTTCAACAGAGCGAGGTTGAATGGTTTCATCCGATGCCGATTCGTTGAAGACGACGTCCCTTGAGATTACCACGGTGTTCGTTTGGTCGTCCCACAGCTTGTACGCTTTTTGGGTTTTGGAGTAACCGATCATCATGGCAGGAGATGAGCGACTGTTTAGAGATGTTAGGCGTATTTGTGGGATCTTCTTAGAGGTGGTTGATTTTACTGAGATGAGAGAGGGAAAGTAGTTGAAGTGTTGGATGACTAAATTCTCTAGCTGCTGGTCTGTGATAGTCCCTTTTATAGGGAACTCGGTGCGTGGGATTTCTTCCTCAACGGCTCTCTGCCTGTACTCAGATCAGATCTGCAGCGGCGGCGGCGGTGAGCGATTAGATCAAGTTTCCAGAAATATATTCCAGAATTTCTGAAAACCACACGTGGAAATGGTGCAAATGCAAAAATTGCAAAATATGATTTCACACAACGGGCCTCGAACTCACGACGCTTCGCACCTCAGACTGCGTTCTTGACCACTAGACCACACCAGCCGATTTGCTTCTGGCTCTTTCCAATCAGGCACAGTATATGAATCCACAATCATTCCAGAAAACTGTCCAACTGGTCCACTATCACCAACCAACTAAACAATCATGTGATCGAATCTACAACACTCCCCCTCGATTACATGATATACTTTTACTTGTGTAGCCCGCAAAGCCCCACGAACTTCTGGAACAAGACACGCCCCAACGGCTTTGTCAACATGTCCGCTGGCATCTCTGTAGTTGGCTCATATTTCAGGGACACCTTTTTCTTCTGTATTGCATCCCGGACGAAGTGGTACGCAATGTCGATGTGCTTGTTCCTCCGGTTCATAGACTCGTTATGAGCTAGTGCGATCGTCGACTTGTTATCTGTGTGCAACAATATGCTGCGAACACTTTTCTTTCCTTGTATGTCTGCGAAGAGACGGCCGAGCCATATAGCCTCCTTGGTACACATGCACAGTGATATATACTCGGATTCACAAGTAGAGGCCGCAACCACGGTCTGCTTGCGGGAGGACCAACTCACTGCACCTCCTCCCATCAGGAAGACGAATCCGCTTGTTGACTTCCTGTCCGTCAAGTCTCCACGTCTGTGTTCTCGGAAATGGACGCGGACGTCCACAACCTCTAGTACACCTAGTATTACTAGGCGGACGTCCATGTTCTCCAGTATTTTTGGATGTCCGCCTAGAACCGGACGTCCATGCGGTCTAGTACGTCTAGTATTACTAGGGCGACATTCATTGTTTCTAGTACCACGGATGTCCACCTCGGGATGGACTTCCGCCATGTCTATGTCCACCTAGGACGGGCGCCGGTTCAGAAATTCAAAAATTTCGACCCCAGAAATTTCTGCCGCCGTGCTCGACTTGGATGTCCGCATCCATCACGGCGACCACTCTATTTTTCCTTGTCGGTCGACTCCAATTTTGTCTTTAATTTTTTCATCCTCTCGCTCACACCCCCTTCCAGTTGGTGCTCACCTCCCCCGTACTGTACCTCAAACACCCCCAATACCACTCTAGCACGCATTTTCAGCTACCTATCCCCGCTTCCACGGTGCACACCTCCATTCCATACCTACTGTTTCTGCTCTACCGTACAGATTTCGTATAACCAGTCCTCATACTACCTCAGAATAGGGAAAAACACCCCCTATCTCCTCGACCATGCTCTCCCCCAACACCTTTGCAACGTATTGTTCTTCAATACCCTCTCTCCTCTACCCTCAACCCCTCTCCTTCGCCCTCTACACAAACTTCCCCTGCAGCTTACTCTTCCAAAACCTCTCACTCCCCATCCCGTACCCGACCTGCTCCACCCCTCCCTCCCTCAGCTGCTCCATGCCCCCACGCCATCCGCATCTTCGATACCGTATACACCACCACCACGGCCCACGCTCCCGCTCCCCCGCCGTCTCCCCAGAAACCTCCCCGCTCTGAAACACATATCAACCCCCCACTTCGCACCCTTCCTCCCACTCCCCTCCCTCCCCAAATACAATAACCCCCTTCTTCTCCATCACATCCCCACTCACCACAGCCAGAACAGACGCCACCCCCTCCCCCTCTTTCTCCTCACTTTCCTAAAACCCCCTCCTCTCGGCGACTTCAACCGCACCCTCCTACGGTCCCACCTAAACACCTCCTCCGCCCTCACTACCCCAACACCCCGCAGCGTCTCCCCAATCCCCATAATATGCTTGTCGGCACTCCTCTCCGAATCACACTCCATTCTAAACCCGCACTCCGTACATTTCCACCTCCCCCTGTACCATCCCAAGATTGCATCCCTCCACAGAACACATCCTCATACCACAGAAGAATTTTCTTCCTCTCATACGTCATCCTTAAAACCTCCATCAGCTCCATGTAAATTTCGATGTAAATATTTTCTCCACTATGCAATCTCAAACATGTACGAGCCTATGACTTTCCGCTTTGCCAACCCTGAATATTGGTACTCATGTACTCATAAAATAGGGCCACCCACATCCCTATCCCGTTCTGCAAGCTTTACAAACCACTAGACGCATACTCCACAACTATACAACAAACACTACTCGCTATTTCAGACGACGCGGTACACAAGTAGCGTAGTCTCAACCTTCCGTGCAGCCTTCCCTGATGCGTACAAGTGCGAAACACGTCTAGACTACTACTACTACTACTACGATATAGTATATCAGAAGTGACTGCGGGAATTTTCGGCACAGGAGATGCTGGGCCACCAAATTGATTTTTCGGAAATTTTAGAATTTCTGGGCTGGCCAGCAGTGCAATCGAGCTGGACATCCACCGGACGTCCATTTCAGGTTGGTCGTGAGAGAGTGGGCGGGACCATGATGGAACAAGGACCAAGACCTGTCCCTGACGTGTTGAGCCTGAAATCGACCCTTCGTCAGACGCGATTTTGGCTTACAGTTAGTGCTTACAGACGCCAGTGATACCCCCACTCGGGGCGGCGGCCGGTGCCTGGGGCCGTTGTGGCCAAATTAGACACCTTGATTTGAATTAAAATTTGGGCTATTCTCAAAAACATGCACATGTGAACATGTTTTTGAGATGGGGGTGTGCCGTACGGCACAATCGACCGCCCAAATCGATGTTTTTTGCAATATTTTTTTGTGCCCGAAATTGTAGAATTTCTGGGCTGGCCAGCAGTGCAATCGAGCTGGACATCCACCGGACGTCCATTTCAGGTTGATCGTGTATCGTGCACGTCCACACATTACCGGAAGCAAGTAGGCGATGAAGCACGTACAAACCCAATTGTTCTGCTATTTCTACCATAGACCATCGAGTCTAGAGATGTGAGGGAATCGTCCTGGAAATCATGCTCCAACCCACGAGGGAATGGACAATCTAGTTTGAAAGCATGGAACGGAAGTACATCATAGTAGGTTCATAGATTGAAAGTGATAAAGGAGATGATTATATTCTCGATAATTGTTTACCAAAGTAGTAGTTGTTAAGCTATCTAGCCGTCGGAAAATTGCTCTTCCTCTTCGTCCTCACTATATTCAGGATCTCCCGGCAGAATAGGCGTTATCGGCAACTGTGGAGTTGATCTGCTCAAGATGAATTCTTCACCCGCTGTGAGGGTTCTCTTCTTGGGAGCTTCTGTCGTCTTCATCCGCATGATTCCGAGCTGCCCTGTCTTCGGCCTACGATCTTTCTTGACCGGGATGGGAACAACTGTCTTGTGGCGAACATTGACAGGTGCCGGTTGACTTTGCCTGGCAGACGGCGCGGAGCATTGGGGATTACTTCTTCTTCGAATCCCAACCGCCTGATGAAACCAAACGAAACATTGTCGGGAATCGGATACGACGCATTCCTGAAATACGTGTGATACCTCGTTGTCGTGTGTGACACAACTCTGTCGACATGCCCTGCCCCGGCATGTTGTACATGGCCGTGACCGATGAAGACTGAACGTGGCGGAACGATTACCTTCTTCAGCTTCATCGTCTTGGCGTACATATCTAATTCCAGCGCTTTGGAAAAGACGTACTTGTGGGACCCTGGACACACCCAGATAGGGAATGGGTCATCTTCGTTGGCAATAACAAAGTAACCCGGAAGTTGATCTTTGCGGTCGCGAGGAGGAACAGGGAAATCATTGTGTGGGACCTGCCGAGGACACCCCTTTCCCGTTATCAAAAACCGTCCCCCAGATGCCGGCATGACAAGTTTTTCTCCCGGTAAACCGCACTCCTCCAGCCCTATCAGCCGGACAAGGATTCCCAACCACACATCCAGCAGAGCTCGCCGCGTCACAAACTTGAACCGGTCGATATGCGTCTCATCGTTCTCGGCATAGTCAACCAGGCAGTGGCGCGTAGACGTGAAGCGAGCCCTCCCCTCATTCCGGTTCTTCTCATCTGTTTCATCGTCCCCCGTATTGACAATGGGACTCCACAGCTGCCGGTTCCCAGGGTCCTTGTGCACCTGCTCCCCCTCCCATGTTCCCAAGAAGTACCGAAACAATTCCTGGTTAGGAATTTCTTCCATGAGACCCAAGTCAAATGGGAACTTGTCCGACGTATCGAGGTAGCTTACATCGGCGAAATTGTGCATCACCGTATACCCTCGCTCGTTGATTTCCGTTCGGCAATTGTGGAAGTACGCCATACCAGTGCCGGCCTCATACGAATCCTTCCAGCTTGTAGACATTCGCGCAACCTGGGCGAAGTCCAGCCTCGAGGGTAGAAACGTCGATGTAGGCTCACAGAAAAACATCGGATAGATGGTGTCGATCTCCAAAACAAGATGACGAGCCCGATGTTGTTCCGGAATATGCAGCCCCTCAAACACAGGGTCCATCGCCACTTGCTTCAAATACCTCACCTCTCTGCCCTCCTCATCGATTTCCACACTCTCCAATAACAACCTGAGCTCAATCGGGGGCAGACAGCCAACCCTCACCGATGCGATGACGTCCGCGGGACGCTGCGCCAGATGATGCCCTTCGGCTCGGTCTTTGACTTCGAAATCGTCAGGAAGAGATGGCATACGGTCGTCGAACAGGAGGGTCGTGTTCAGAAGGAGAGTCACGAACGATGTAACCGTCTCATCGACTTCCACCCCTCCGGAAACAGTGAATGTAATTGTCACTTCGCGGACCCCCTTGCTTTCGACTTGGGCCCTCGTCTGCACCCTGTTTGTCTTCCTCGTCCGAAGCGGTATGGACAGATTCTTGGTTGGAGGGAGTCGCACCAGCACGTTGGTTATCTTGGGGACAATCTCAACGGCAGAATGGGGGGAACGGGCGGAGTCTTCGTCACCCTCATCACCGGAAGCAGTGGCTTGTTGTTGATCGGTGGGTTTATCAACAACGCCTGCTCTTCTTCCCCGGCGGATTGTTGTACCACACCGGCTCTTCTTCCTCGAGGCGTGTGCTCCCCGTCGAGCGAAGTCGCTGTGAACGGCGGCGGATGCCATGCGAAGCAGGCTCATGTTCGACATTCCGCTGCTTCTTGTGAGTGAGTCTCACATTGGCAGCAGAAGGGCGGCGTTTGCGTCGAGCCTTAGTCTTCTTCTTCAAGTCGGATTGAAAAACCTTTCAAGTTCGTTTCCAAATCCTGTAAACGCTGGTTTCTCCGTCGCATTCGAACCTCACTGCTCCGGTCGTCCCCTCCATACATTGCAATGGCATTGGTGAGATGCCATTGCAACTCCTTCGGCTGCTTAACCGACCCAATTGCCATCTCTGTGCTCAGAAATGACTTGCGCATAATACTCTTTGGGCGCCCAAACGCAGGCGTACAGAGAATTTGCTATTGCAGTCACGCG
>JALQPE010000375.1:0-30515 GCA_030407315.1 Asparagopsis taxiformis | reverse complement strand
AGTCATTTACTGTCTGAGACAATACATTGTACTGTATTACTGCACTGTCTGGGGAAATCTGTAGACAGTAGTGTAGATAGCAAATTGTATTGTCTGCGGTAGTACCGTGCATTGTTTGACAACACTGTCTGGGGAGTGGACTTAGAGGAAATTGGAGCATAGTGTTGGTGTGAAGGTAAATATTGGAATGGTGTGTGGTATACGACTATATTAATTGTGATGGTGCTTTACAGATAGTTGGGTGCGGGGAAGCTAGATGCTGAATAGGACGTTGTAGAAAGAGAGGATTGGGAGAACAAACATATCTGGTTTGTCTCACCGTAAGGAGAGAATGTACAGTAGCTATAATATGTTGAGTTTAGCATTTCAATTATACCTATCTATCTTTGCATTGAAGTGTCGAGTAGGAGACGTCAGTCTGGTAGCGAGGTGTGGTATGCACAGGACGTGGGTGGTGGCAAAGGAAAGAATACGCACCATCCACCACTAAATTATGAAAAATAACCGTTACGGAGCACTGGGAAGCATTATTATTATGTAGAGTAGACCAGATGGATGCATCCACTGAATGATATTTGCTACAACACTGCTGTACTAAGCGTGAAATCCTTCCTTCAAAGCAATTCTCCTTTTAGCAAACTCCAATTGCAAGTTCAAGATGAATCCCGAAACCTCCGTAAGCATCGCCGCATTTTCCGAAATAACGCGTGAGGGCTTTTCGAACATCACTGCAGAGTGAAAGCCCTGAGTGATAAAATGGATGCCGTCGAGAAGAGCACCATTCAATTACGCGAGACTCTCGGAAATGTCGCCAAGACTGTCTCCATGCTAAACACCGATATGCAGGAGGTCAGAGCATCGTCGATGGGCTTCTGAGCCAGGGACAACAAGGACATCCGAAGAAGATCGCCTCCGAGAAGGACAGGGAACGTCTCCGCATTGCGCAGGATGCGGAGAAATCGTTCACGTTCGAAATGGTGTGTGCTGTGCTGTGTGCTGTTGTTCCAACGTACACGAAGGCAATGGTGGATAAGAGGGATAGGCATTTCAACGGATGCCAGCTAATCAATACGCTGATGTTCGCCAGGCAGAGCAATGAGCGAAAGGATGTGTTCAATAGGACGCTTGCCGGCCGGAACCACATTGAATTGCGCTGCAAGTTGTGACCTCTTTAATCAAGAATACGTGTCAAAACAATTCTTTCAGAGAGGGAGGAGACCGTTCCAGCTCCAATGGAACGTCGAAGGTATCGAACGGTGGAGCGCGGGGGTATGTGACTACCGGGACCATTGAGGAGACAATTCGCGGAACGGACTCTGCTCGCATGGATGGAATGCATGGGACGTCCGAGGGAAGTGATGGGGCCGCTCGAAAGCAGAAGCGAAGAAAGGTTGGTGACAATGGGCCGTTGCACAGAAAGGAGGTAGGCATCACTGTGACGAAATCGGCACTCACGCAGTGACCGGGTTTATGAACAAGTCCAGAGATCATGTGCGAAACCGGTTCATCCGAGATCTTGGATTCGTTCTATACAGTGGGTTTCAAGTTCAGTCCGAATGGAGCATCATTTGCACGACGGTGGGCTGGACATTGAGTCAGTCAGTTCCAAGTCTGTACTCGGCGCAGAGGAAAATGAATGCAGCGGAGCGTGCAGCATGGATGACAAGAATATGAAGATTCTTCGCGACTTCATTGCAGTGGCGAAAAGAAATGCTATTCAAAGTCGAGTACGAGTTCAAATAATTGGAGAACCGGACAAGAGGTTTTTGACTAGGAGGATCAATTTAGTAGAGGTTGCACTGAACTTTGCAGTCGCCTACACGCAATGTTCTGATAAGAACATGTTCCTGCGACGTTCAGAATACTCCTGCAATTCATCTACATACTTGCATACGGGTTCCGACGATTTTGAAATTTCAAAGTGAACAGAGTGGAAGGAGCGCAAATCCGGGAAATCAATGAAGCAGTGAAACTGCTTCTTCCCTGGGAGCGGGTGAGCAGTCGGTTCATGAATGAGGAGGTTTTGACTATATCGCGTGATAGATATGAAGAACTGAATGTAGACGATGGGGGGAATCAGTGCTGGAAGAGAGCTTCAGGTCTATGGAAGAGGACGGAGGAGATGCAGAATATGTGAAGGTATTCGTCGATGATGAAATCGAGAATGAAGGGGAGTAGTATCGGATGAAACCGGTTTCGGTATAGTAGACGAAGAATGAAGAAATAAAATTTCTGTTGAGTTGAATTTTGTAATAGATGGAAGTAGATAGATGCGAGACATCAGGAAACCAGTCAGACGATAGTGTCAAGTCGAAGGAAAAGCGCAGAGACAGGTAGTGGAATAGTCGAAGTAGGAAGGGGCGAGGATATCCGTCTTTACTAGAAATTGATGGCCACAGGAGCTCTAGAATGGAATACCCAGGAACAGGATAACTACGGATAGGTGTGCTTTATCATTTTTGCTCCGGACTGCAGGTGGCAGGTGGAGGAGAGGGTGGGTGGGTAGTGTCTGAATCCGCATTGAAGCCAAGACGAGAGATAGCCTCATAGCCAATGTCTTCAAGCTCCTGGCATATAGTAGTACCACTGAAAATACAGCAATGTAAGCGTAGATGTAGTGTACCAAACGTCTCTGCGGTTGATAGAGGCTGGAAAGTGCTGTAACAAGCTCGCGCTGAATACGTCTCCACAGTAACGAAAACGTTGCTCCATAAGTAACAGTAGCCTTATCACGTAGGTGGAAAGAGTCCACGATGCTAGACTGTGATAGTTGGCTAAGACATAGGGGATGTAAAAATGTATTGTTGACATGGTCAAACTCGTAGGAGTCTCTGCAAAGAACTGTCATACGTTGGTCTGGGCTGGACAGGACGTAAGCAGATGAGCCGACGAGAAATGCGGAAGAAGGAGCATCATGAGAGCAGTCAACGTCGACTAGATTTCCTAAAATTCGGACAATCGATGAGCTGCCTCCATCGCGTTCCGCCCTGCTCTTCACCAATATTTTCTGGAACCCGTGTTGCGAGGTACCTATGGAGTCACATAGTGCCTGAAAGGTGGGGAAAATGATGGAAAGATCCGACTCATTTCCAGAGGGAAAGGTGATGTCCTCAAAGGACGGCTGGAAGAGAACGTCACGATTCTGTTTCGCCTTGCATTGAATGGCAATAGTGCGGAATTGAGCAAGGGAGCAGTCAGCCTGTACTCTGATTTCTTCTTGCGATGTTTGTCGCATTCCCCTGGAGTGCTCGGATTTTGTCATCCGGAGGGAGAGGGGCTTGTCCGTGTACACACCAAGCTTCTGAAACAGAATGCTACATACAGTCAGAGCAGAGGAGGTCATGGAACTGTTGGAATCGAATGGAGGGGGAAGAGGATGTTTGGCAGCTGACTCCAGCTTTTCCAATCTTGCCAGCATTTCTGCTATGGTCTTCTTCATTTGATCCGCAGTGCAATCTTGAAGGATGCCGCGGTGGCGGTGGCGAGTGTGGTCAATGCCGTAGTCCGGGTCTCTCTCTGCTGGGGATGCAGGTGAGTCCATACTGCGAAGCTCACCACTTCGCCACGGGAGAACCCTTCCGGAATCCTTGTCGACGAGCTCGTTACGATCTGAAATCTTGACTTGAGAAAGGGTAGAGTCGAAACCATATTCAGCTTTGTATTCGAGCAATGCATGGAGGAATGGGTCTGTTTCAGTCTTGACCTGAGTAATTTCCTTGACGATTGCAGACCACCACACAATTTTTCGTTTCCTCCCAAACGGCCGAAGTTCCCATTGAACTTCTATAACGTCGTTTGGAGCGAGAGGAAGCATGTTGGGATAGCTATGGATAGAATTGTTGTATTAGTGAAAGCCTAACCGTTACCTTCTGCTAAAGAGTAGTATATACTAGGAGGATTGGAAAGGTCGAGAAGAGATGTTTAGGTGGTGTAGAAATAGAATGGACAATTGACAAAATTGACACGTCAGTGTGGATGATGTCTGCCATGAACTGATTGCAGCATAAAATTTGATGTGAATAATCGTTCTAGAAGTGAATGTCGGATGCATACGATTGGACTACAAAGATACGTTTAGAGATGTTACGGGGCCCAATAAATTGCATGGAAAAAATTTTGAGTATTACTTTAGTATTACATTGATTATTGAGCTAACAGTCGATGTAGTTATCTTGTAAAGGTTCGGACAGGGGTGGAAAGGAAACAGCCACCGAAGTGCTACCACTCGCTGACACTTTGTTTTAAACAACCAACTTCTGCTTTGCGCCACCCTGGTCAAGCAGCAACCAACTATCCCTTTCTTAAAAACTCTACCTTTGTTCGCCATGGAAGGAACGTTCCACAATCACGGTGAAAAGCACGACGGATGGGTGTTCATCGACCCCAATCAAGTCAGCAAATTCGTATCGATTCGCGATGTTGATGCAAGTCATGTGGAAGCGCTCATGGAGAGCATTCGCAACAGCGGTTATGACACAGCTCATCCCGTGACTGGCAGGTTTCGAGAAGGCGTTCTGGAGATATTGGATGGAGCGCACCGCTGCATGGCAATTGTACGTGGAATGGAGAAGGGCGTCTTTCCTCCTGGCGTTACGATTCCTATGCGAGAAGAGTCTATCGTGGCGGACACCAACAGCAGTACTGCTGTTGTGCTGGACCGTGTGAGAGCGACGACATCCAACGACATTGCAGGCCTGCAAAGGCGCATGATGTTTGTTGAGTATCTGATGATCGCCGTTGATCTCAGAGACGAGTACTGGGTCCAAAAAGGAAAGGACAAGTACGCTCATATTTCGTCTGTGAGGATGGCCGATGTGTTGGGCTGGATCAAATCCTGCGATCCAAGCGGCCAAATTGCTTCAAGCCTGAGTGGTAAACCGCAGTACAGCTCATGCATGTCTATCCTGGCTGTGCTTCGGCCGTATCACCGAGCAGAAGATTCGAGTTCGATTGATTTGCGTCTGTGGCAAATGTTTTGTCATGCATGGGGACTCAATGCAGAGATGGGTGATTCTCCGAGGATGGTTGAGTTTCCGAAACAGGTGGGGGTGACTAGTTCTCGTGCCGTCGAAATGTTTGGCAAGACACCCCGCGGAGAATTGTCCTCTCCACTGAACCGCGAACTGCTTTCGAGCAGGTACTTTCTGGACGGCGCTACATCCGACATGCAAGATTCTTTGCAGGCTAGCCAGAAGCGGTTCAGGAGGCTGATGGTTATGATGTGCCAGTGTATCTTGGCTATTCGCAGTAAGGAGATGGGCAGTGTGCCATCTAGGCGGGCCAGAGCCACATCCGGGGCCATTGGTGGTGGTGGAATGGTTGGAATTGCAACATCCAGTGCGCAAGCCAACCAGCTTGGATTTGTTGTCGACCGTGTGTTAGCTGCGTGGGATACCGGGGCAAGAGTGTTGGGGTATGAGGATGTTGAATCGATGTGCTGGCCGTTCATGGTATTCGATCCTGCGAGCCTTTGCTTCAGGTCACTCCCGAATCGGTCTGATGGCTGCGCGGTCGAGGAGCATCGGAAAAACCTGACCATTGTCCCGAAAACTGTAGACAGTGAAAACGGGTTCTGTGCCGACCTTCCAGTGGCTGTGGATGCAAGGCTGCGATCATTGACAAGCGCCTTCCTGCTGTCGATACGCCAATGTGTCACTGAGGTGAATGTGTTCGCCGAGCGTGGTCAGCTGATGCAGAGACTTCGAGCCTTGCTTTTCGACACTCCTGACAAGTTCGGCTTGAACTCGTTCATGCGAGCCAAGTTGAACACGTCTCATGCCCTGGATGGTCAGAGGAGGCTGAAGGCTTGGTTATTGCGAACCCGAGAGCAACGAAAGCTTCCTCTGACCATGGATGAGTTGCACAGTCTTGAGGATACGCCCGAGCCTGGCATCCTTGAAGGTGCACCTGCGCAGATGGAAATATCCGCAGCAGTGCCAAACAATGGCAGCGAGGATATAGAAGAGGATAGTCTGGAGCCACAGAGGAAGAAGGCTAGGCTGGAGCGCGGTGGTGGAGAGGACGATAATGCGGCGGTTGCTAGCGAAACAGCAACAAGAGAAGGTGCGGCCGAGGATGACGCTATGGAGGTTGACACTGTATCGCCTACAGAAGCACCGCTCGTTGACGTCGGAAAGGAATCCAAGCCAGAATATGTCACCAAGCTGGAAGCTGTGATGGGGCGTTACATTCACACTGTGAATTGTGACGCCACTGATGTAGCCAAAGAGGTGGAGGACAAAATTAGTTTCCTGGAAGATGGCGTGTTGGAGGACAGTGTTCAGCTTGTGCTCACTGATCCTCCATTCAACACGAGGCGGGAAGGCGGCAGAGAAAACTCGGAGTACGATATTCTGGAGCCGGAAGAGTTGGCGAGTGTTGCGTGTGAAATAGTTCGAGTTCTTCGGCCTGGCGGTCATGCTCTAATCTATTCCAGCGTGCGCCAACTCGTGGCATGGATGGATGCAATCAGAAATGCCGAGCCTGGCAAGATGATTGTGGACAGTGTTCCAGTCGTGCTATCTCGCCGACCACACAGCTTTACGTCCAATCCATCGACGAAAACGTGCACACTGCATAATATGCACGATTTCGTTATCCATGCGTATAAGCGGGGGAAGGGTATGGCTGCATACGATATGGTGGATTACAGGTTGCACAATCCGGACATATCGAGGCACCCTGGGTTCACCAACGCGATTGACAACGTTCCGAGGTTGTCGGCTGGTGAAGCTCAATACGATGGGCAGAACAACCGACTGCGCCATGAGCAGAAGGCGTTGACCACTCTTCGTGAGCTTCTGGAACGATTTTCGAAGCAGAACGATATCGTGATGGATTTCTTCTCGGGAACATACAGCACAGCCATAGCGTGTATGACGTTGAGGGATGGTACGTATCGTCGGTTCATTGGGTGTGAGAAGGAAAAAAGGTGCCACGATGCATCGCAGGAGTGGATACTGCATGCTTTCGTCAGTGAGGTGAAAGCCGGGCGATATGGGGGGATCTTGCAGCGTGAGGTGGAGAGTATTCTTGGGGACGAGTCGGTACCGGTCACAGGAAAAGCTCCAAGGCTTCGTCAGAAGCACATCTCAGATGCACCAGAAGGTTTACCTGCTGTGACAGCATTGCCGAACCATCTGCTTGTGTTCGTTGCGTCAATGAAGAAGGACGGGTCTATGCTTCACAGATTGAGCGGGGTGCCTATGGACCAGTGGCCGGCCGAGGACATGCACTCGTTTTGGAGCATAGACCCGGACGCGATTCTGGCTGCTGATGCCGCATTCTACGGTGTCTATGTTTCGCAATCGGAGGTAAGAGGTGGTGGGTTTGGCGTATTCGCGGCGAAGAAACTGAAGAAGGGGACGGTCATTGGCTGGTACAACGGGACGATTTTCTATGCGAAGATTCGAGACTCGGAACCGCAGAGATCAGTGATGTACGGCCCGGAAGGATTTGGGTGCACAGGAGAGAGGTTCCAGGACTACAACATGGAATTGGAAACCACGTACATAGGGAGGGGTGCACCTGTTCGGAAGGTCTGGCTCGTTCCAGCGGTCTATAATTGTACCAGCTACCTCAATGATTGTCGGGTCATTGACGGAACGGAGAAAGCGACCGAGGTGAGTCGAACACAGTCAGCCGAGTTTCGACAAGGCGATGCCATAGACAAACCGGACTTTGCTTCAAATATCAAGAATCCCCATGCTGTCAAGGTCGTTCTGACCAGAGACGTTGAAGCTGATGAGGAGATATTTGCTGACTATGGTAGAAAATATTGGCCAGCTAACTGAGCTACTTTGATAGATTTGAGTAAACACGCATTGACAGAGACAATAGACTGTGCATCATCTTCCAAGAGCGCTAGATATTATAGACTACACTACAACAATCGTGACATGACTGCAGGAAGGCATCTGCGGCCTGGAGTGCAAACTATCCACTTTTCTACTGCTATACCTATGGATACGAAAAGGAGAGAAACTAGAAAGATGTGAGTGCGAAATTGTGTAGCAACGCAGCATGTAGAACACCAGTAAGAGAGCGATGTAGGAGAAGCAGTCACCCCATTACAGTGCGGGCCGTTTACCGGGGATGCTGACAGCAAAGTCATCGTTACGATGACTTTGCTGTAAGAAAACAAATCATTACAGCAGCCATGATTTCTTTACCGGGTAATCATTACAGCGGCCACAATTTTTTTACCCGGTAAAATTTCTTGCTGATTTTTTACCCGGTAAAAAATTCTTTGGTCACTGCAAGGAAACGGTTCCTTACAGCAAATCATTACGATGACTTTGCTGTAAGAAAGCAAATCATTACAGCGGCCACAATTTTTTTACCCGGTAAAGAAATCGTGGCTGCTGTAATGATTTGTTTTCTTACAGCAAAGTCATCGTAACGATGACTTTGCTGTAAGGAACCCTGGTAAACGGCTTCGGCTGTAAGCAGCAGGGAGTTTCGTCCTTCTCCCATCTTGGTAAAGGTAAGAAGCGAAGTTGAAGTCGGGTAAATTGCTCAGCAAAGGTCTGTACGGCTGTGAGCAGCTCTCAGGAGTATTTTACCTCACGTGGTCTCTGTTCAGGTTATACCCTGTATATATATAGGTAGCCTAGTGTAGGTGGGAAGATAGACGAAAATTCTACAAATAATTTATCACAGTGACGGCTCTCGTAGTCGAAATCTGCGCGTTGTCAAGGGTTGAAACTAGTCTCCCCCTACGGCCTAGCTAGTAAAATCATATAACGTTGTAGACTAATATTAAAAAGTAGCAAGCAATCTGCTGAGTAGCACTAAACTATGAGATGAAGGACAGATGTATAGATGAGAATTGAAAAGTGGGCTAAGGTAACAATGTTGAGATGAGAAAGACAGAACTTTATAGCAGGGAACAGTAGTATAGGTTTTAATACTTCTGATATGCTATCTATTGCTCCTATCGTACTTGTAATATTCGACGGTGTGGATGTGGTCCGTGAGGACGTCCTTCTCCGTCTTCAAGTAGATGTGGCCGCGCGTGGGCAGGCCATAGACTAACTTCTCGCCTGCAGGAAGATCTCCTCGGCTGAAGCCGACCCCGTAATGGTAAAGGTCACCGCGACCAACCAATACGGAATAGGGTGGCACCCAAAAGGTGAGAGGGGGAACCTTCCACATATCGGCGTCCGGATTGGCCAGGCATACATGACTATAAGGGGCAACTACTATAGAGAACCCATCGGCTCCGCTCGACATCATGAAATATGATGGAGACTTGGTAGGACTTCCAACACTATTCGTCGTTACCTTGAAGTCCGTGTGCCCATCCTGGTCCGCAGCCCCATCTGCTGTAAGAAGCAGCCGCAATCCTGTCTTCGGGAAGAAGACAGGATCATCACCCTCCATTCCCAGCTTGAGAACTCCGCACAAACACCAAGAGCAAGCTCTGCCACCAACTTGTTCTTATACATATCCAAATTTTCCTCCTCCAACTTGTCGCACAACTCACGCCGCGGCAGAGTGAGGCGCCCACGACCACCATCTATGCGGTCCTTCGCATCACCCACGTTGTGGATGAACTGCCACGGCGAAGGATCGAAGCCGGGCTTTGCGAAAGCTGGCGGCTCGTCCTGTGGCTCCCTGTCGTCATCGTTAGAATCAGACTGCTGGGAGGGTTTTTCAACCTCCTCAACCAGCGGGAACTGCCTAGCGAAGTGACCGAACAACTCATGCGTCGCATTACCAGCCGTGGACGATGCCAACAGGCCTTCCATAACAATAACCCCAAGTTTTCCAACAATGCCTTCTTCACCGCAAAGTACCTGTCCACCACCGTATCCTCAGCACCCGGCGATGCAGCTGCCTGGAATGCTGCCGCCCTCATTTCCGCCCGAACCGTCTCCACAGTCGTACTTTCCATATAGTACTTCATCCGGCTGCCAGACGCAATTGCGCTGGGGAGAACGGCGGCCACATTCTCATCGACGATGCTGTCGGGAATGGGATTCTCCTGGGCGTCGTCGAACTGGAGAACCGGCTCCCGAGAGCGACCTCGGGAAGCCGACTTGGATTTCTTTGACGACGACTTTGATGAAGTCTCACCGAGCCTTCTCTTTTTGGTAGAAGGCTCGGGCGTCGCAGAAGCGGCTTCCAAGTTACGCTTCCCGAGGATGGAGTTTTCACCCGCATCCTCGGGGGCGCTCTCCAGCTCGACGACCTCCACAGCACCACCCGCCGTTCCACCACGACCGGAACGACTCGCTTGCAGGCGGGTACTCCTTCTGGGCATCACTTTCCTCCCAGAAGTTTCCACTCCGGGCGGTGCAGAATCACTGACTTCAATGACATCTTCGTCAGGATCTGCACCGCCCTTCGCACTGCTGCCCTCGACCACATTCTCGGGAGTAGGGCCCTCCGTCGAAATCCTCGCAACCGTCTTCTGTCCAACCCCACCGGATGGTGAAGGGACGAAGCTGTCATCGCTGGAGCTTCCCGAACTGCTAGCAGATGCAGAACGGGAAGCTTCGACAGCGGGGGCCGGAGCAGCAGGGTGCTGCTCGGCAGCCGGAGTCGCAGGCTCAGGCTGCGAAGCCGGTGAGACCTGCTCCTGCGCGGCTTGGACAGGACGGTTGGGGGTACCAGTCCCGGCGTGGGAAACTGGACCAGAGCGTTCGCTGCCATCCTGGGGACCACGCGCAGTCGGCTTGACCGGGGTCACCGCAGGGGAGGATGCCGACACGGCAGGGGTAGAGACAGGAACAGGGGCAACCTCGGAATTGCTGGAAGATTCCAGTTGAGGTGGTGGGGGCAAAGGAATGGAGGATGAAGGGATGGGCAAGGAATTGGAAGAGGAAGGGATGGGGGCATCATCACCACATGTGGCTGGGAGCGCAGCATGTGGGATGTCTGGGTACATCGCGTGAAAGCGTTTCCGCATTTGCATGTCGCGGTACCCAGTGACGCGCAGGAGCATTTTCCTGGCGTCCTTCCCGAAGACAGACTTCTTACGGGGAAAAATATTTTCGTAACTGTAACCATCGGGGGGGCCTTCCTTGGGACGGAAGTCTGCCCAGCACCCCTTCTTGGGGACCATCTGAGCAAGAACTTCGACAACGCGCGAGCGAATGTCGAAGCTCTTGCTCGGGTCACCCCCGCTGGGAATTGACCCATCCAGCATCCTCAACACATCCGACACGTTCCAGTACTCGGCCACCTCCTTCACGTACCCGAAGATTTCCAACAAACCAGCAATCCATTCCTGCCCAATGGTACCAACCGAGTACGGTTTCAGCCCGGCCGACCGACGGCTACAAGTGTAGCGCGCCGTCATCTCCAGGATGAAACACTTCTGCACATCCGGAGCACTCCTGAACGACCCATTGAACAACAAGTTCACCGTACACCCAGCCAGATCCTCCGTCGAAGAAAATTGAACGAACTCCGGCCTGTTCGGGATGCTCGACCAGTATTTGAAAGCAGGGCTTTCAATGGTCTTGAACCCTCGCGCGATCGAGACGTAGCGCATGAGCTGTCTCGGACGAATCCAGCTCAGCGCTTTCCGTTCTTTTATGTATTGAACGGTCGGCTCGATCTTCTTCTTTCCCAGGCGGTGGATATTGATGAACTCCATCACAGAGCACACATTGTCAGCAACTGTTACCTCGCTGACATTGTGGGTGTGGAAGTTCATCAGCCGTGAAAGCGGGAGTACTTCTTCGGAGCAGAAGACATCCCGGCCAAGCCGAGTCGGTGGGAGGAGAAAGTCGACTGGAATAGTTCCAAATCGACGGTAGATGTCAGACTTGACAAACTCCTCCCACTCTGGACTGTCCTTCGCAGGAGCAGGTCCAGCCGACTCGAGAATGGCCTTCAACGCGGTCACTCGGTGAGATCCATCGACATATTGCAGTCGGACTTTGGCATTGGAATCAATCACCTCGCAGACGGACACGCGTGAAGCAATCACGGAAAATCCCTGAGTGAGAAACGTTTTCTTCAACTCATCAACGCGATGCGGCCTGACCACCCTGGACACGACTGCCGGAGGAGAAACATCCAGAGGGGAAATGAAGACTGGAATGTTTCGGCAGCTCTCCGGACTTATGTCGTAGTCCACATCCACCGGGATGGGCACTGTGCCAGGGTAGGCCAGCCTGGTGCTGCGGAGAGGCTTGTTCGGTACGATGTCACGAGCGTTGTGATCATCGACCTTCTCCGCATCCTCTGCCAAGTCGCTGCCGGACGCGATGATCATGTCCGGAGCAGGCGAGCTAGGCAGAGGAGCACCAGATCCCTCGACGGCTGGCGCCGCTTCGGCAGATTGAGCCGGAAGCGGAGTTGCGGGAACGCCAGCGTCGATTGTCGGGACAACCGCGGGATCGGAAGCGGAAGGGGGGGAGGGGACGGGCTTAGGTGCTGGGCTGAGCTGGGTCAGCGCTGCAGCAGCTTCGCAAACGTCCATGGGGACAGGGGGGGGCAGAGAAGGAGAAGGAGAGGGAGAAGGAGAGGGAGAAGGGAGTGGGAGAATCGTTGTCACGGCGGCTGGCAGAGCGCACCTGGCGGTCGAAAGCGTTGGGGGATTGTTGAGCCATTGCTTTGGTGAAGAAATGAGGAAAGAAGAGTGAAAGATTGAGAAAGAGAGAAGAAGATCTGAACGACAAGCTGTTTTGCTGCGTAAGCTGAGTAAGATAGGCGAAACTTAGAGAACTGACATATTCCTATTAGTATACACCCTGGTAATGATATTCAGCGGTTGACCAATCCGAACCTTCCACATCACTTTTCGTTGTACGACAATTACAGCTCAGGCAGTTTACCAAGGATCCTTACAGCAAAGCCATCGTTACGATGACTTTGCTGTAAGGAAACGTTTCATTACAGAGGCCAGGAATTTTTTTACCGGGTAAAGAAATCATGGCCACTGTAATGTTTTGTTTCCTGACAGCAAAGTCATCGTTACGATGACTTTGCTGTAAGCATCCCTGGTAAACTGCTCCATCTGTAAGCCGTTGGTCTCAACCCTCGCTCTCATTTCTGTTGTCCTCCTTCATCATCTCCACCTACCTTCCCCCTACACACCACCTCTCTAATGTCACTCTGCCCACCCTTTGGTGCATGAAATATTTTCTTACCACTGCCATAGTCCACACATACTGCTGCCTTCATACTTCTGCATGCCTACCCTTCAATCTTTCTTCCATCTTTCTCTACCGTGCTAGGCTTAGACCATGCTCTGTGCACATCTGACTTACTTAATATCATTGTATAGTTAGAAACTAGAATAATAATTACATCACTAGAGTACACTGCAAATGTTAGTAACTATGGTTGGTGTGGTACACAACACCCTACCTCCTTCATGAGTAAACTTTGCGCACAGAACCGTTCAATACCAGGTAGTGCAGCCAGCGCAAACCAGGCTTGCACGACGCAGAGTGCTCCCCAGAGCCGTCAACAGTCGTCCAAACCATCGTTGTACGATGTTCCCGGCTCCACACTTCCCTTCTCACCCTTCCCAGGGTGGGAGACGGACGAAACTCCCAACCGCTTACAGCCGAAGCCGTTTACCCGGGATGCTTACAGCAAAGTCATCGTTACGATGACTTTGCTGTAAGGAAAGGTTTGATTACAGTGGTGAGAAAATTTTACCGGGTAAAAAATCAGCAAGAATTTTTTACCCGGTAAAAAATTGTGGCCGCTGTAATGATTTGATTTCTTACAGCAAAGTCATCGTTACGATGACTTTGCTGTAAGAAATCAAATCATTACAGCAAAGTCATCGTAACGATGACTTTGCTGTCAGCACCCCAGCGAAACTGCATCATCTGTAAGCCTTCCTCACCTCAATGTTGCAACCAAAGACGACTGCGATATTACCTTGTTCTATTCTAGTAGTGCCCACCATAGTTTCCTCCCCTTCTCATATTAAATTGAGTATTGTATATCTCCTGACCCGTCTACATACGCAAACGTCATGTACTAGCCTAACTTTCATCGTTTACTTGAAGGCGGCCTTGATGCCTGCCATAGAATGCTATTAAGAACTAATTTCATCAGATATCTAAACGCTCCCAGTAGTTGACATTGAAGGGAGGCTGTAGCAACTTCTCCCTGGAAGTTCGCAGTGATAGATGGGACCGGATAGGATGCTGGTACCTCACCGAAGAACGACCCTCCGCGAATCCCATTCCTCCGTGATACACGTCCGTTCGGCATACAAGCAGGGAATACGGTGGGATGCGCACGTTCGTCACTGGCACGCGGTACTTGTCTTTCGCTGGATGACTTAGGCACACATGGCTGAACTTGGCGATACGAATGATGAACCCATCCGCACCAGCAGCCATCATGAAATATGATGGCGAGTTGAGAGGACCAGTTCCAGTTCCCTCACGGACGGGAACATCGGTATGCATAAGTTGCTCCTGACTACCTTCTGCGGTCAAAATCAGACGAAGACCCGTTTCTGGAAAGACCACCGCTTCTTCTCTTCCAAACCCGAGCTTCAGGTTCTCCGCACAAATCGCCTTACCTAGCTCCAGAATCAGCTTGTTCCTGTACTGCCGCGCGCTTTCTTGCTCAAGGTCATCGCAGATGCTTTTCCGGTCCGTCTTGAATACACCAGTGCTGTCTTTCGGTCGAAGTGGTTTCCACGGGTTCTTCTGACTTGCACTTGAGCCACTTGTAGTACCTTGGAATGTGCTGGCCATCTGTGTGAATAACTCGTGCGTAGCTGCTCCCACTGTAGTAGAAGAGAAAATGTCTTGCAACACCACGTAACCAAGCTCGTCGATCATTCTTCTCTGGTAGCTGAAGTATTGTTGGCTTTCACAAGAACCGAGGGGACATACCAAAGTAGAGTAGCCTGCAGCTGCTTCCATTATCTCCGTCCGGATTGTATCAATGTCTTCTTCTGTGATATAATACTTCATTCTCGAGTTGGAAGGAACGCATAAAGGCAGCTTCTCAGGTATCTCCTCTGCGAATGTGCGGTCTGGAAGGGAGTTTTCTTGCTCGTCAGTGAAGAGTGGTGCTTCTTCTCCAGTCGTTCGTTTTCTTGCATTGACTCTACTCTTCTTTTCCCGGGGAGGCCCAATCTCAATGTTGTCATCCGGCGTATTGGGCTCAGAAAACTTCGCGCTAGTATCTTCCCTTCTTCGCTTCTTAAACCTGGACTCGTTTTCATCGCCGCTTCCACCAGAACTCCTGCTTCTCCTTGTCCACTTCGGCCGGGCTAGTGCTGTAAGTTTCTGGTGTCCTGATTCGAAGTTTCAATATCACAGAGCGGTTCTGCGCATCTCCAGCTTGTTGTCCAGGCGTGTCTATGTCCATGCGACCACTATTGTCCAAGTTGATATCCAGACTTTGCGTATCGCCGCTTTGTTTCCTTCCCTGAGGAAGATCTTCTCTGACAATCCTTCCCGGCGAATTATCCCTGGCACGACTTTCCCGCTCTGCCCTTGAAGCTGAAAGACGTTCCTGTTCTTTTTGGAGAACAGCAAGACGTTCTGCTTCCCTCTTCTCAGCTGCTGCAAGACGCGTGGCAGGACGTTCCTGTCCTCCCTCTTTTGCTGCGGCAGGACGGTCTTCTGCTTCTTTCGGGGTGCTCAGAGGTGCCTCTTCTATTGCTTTCGTCGCGACAGCAGGAATCACTTCTTCAGCCACCACATTTGGAGTAATTTCCTGTTCTTCCTCCACAACAGCAGAAACTTCCTGCTCTACTTGGGCTTCGGCAGATACTCCTTCTTCTGCTTGAACAGGACCAGAAGTTTCCACAGTTTCCTTCTCTGTAGAATTATTTCCCTGTTCTGCGGCAGTAGGTGCTTCTTCGTCTTCTGCTTTGGCGCCATCAACAAGTGCTTTTTCTATTTCTCCGGGGGTCATGCGATTCCGTTCCCTCTCCTCCTCCGCTTTCGTCTCCTGCATTGCCTTTGTCCCGGTAGCATATTCCAGTTTGTCGTAAAAACTGTTTGTAAACATCCCGTTCTTGGTTCTCAGACTGCTACTGTCTACCACGTCGTCATGAAAGTCGACAAGGACGAATACAATGCGCTCTCCAATGCGATGATCATTATCCCCGACCTCCTTCGCGTTTTCTGCTGCCAAATCCGTTCGCACGAATTCCTCCATCGTTGCAGAGTTCAACCACTTGCGGACGACCTCTGCCATATCATAGATGGCCAACAGAGCCAGTAGCCAAGTGCGCATCGTGAACGGACTTCCGCTTCCGATATTTCTGACAAGTCCTCTCTTCCTCCTCATCCTTGTCCACGACGCTGTCATCTCGAGCACAAACCACTGGAACCACTCCTTATCGCGCGTCCCGCGTCCGTCCGTGCCATTGCGGAATATTGCGTTATTGACAAGATCGAGCACGCACCCGTACATATCGGCAGAGTCAATTCGAGAAAAGTCCGGATCTCTTCCCTCGGTTCTTGCATCCTCGATTTCTCTGTTCCTATCCAAAGCATTGTAAACGCTAGGGATAGAGCTCCAGTACACGAAAGCAACGCTGTCTGTGCGATTGAACCCCTTCGCAATGTTGATGTACTGCCTATACGAGTTCTCCGAACGGTTCCTGTCGGACGGCAGAATATAGCTCACTTCTTTCAGAATAGGAATAAGCCGGACAACAGGAAGATCCATCTGGTTGGAAAACCTGAGAAACTCTATGACCGCACAGACATTGTCGGCAATGCTCACAGAAGCGACATCGTGAGTTTGTATATTGGCTTCGAGAGACAGTTTCAGAACCTCCAGCGCATCGAAAATTAGACGCCCGTTCGGCGCAATCAACTGTTGTACCCAAACCAATTCCAAGGAATCCCTGTTCTTTCCTGAGTACTTCTCCAGGCATAGTTGCAGAGCAGCTATGCGATGAGAGCCATCGATGCAGTAAAACTCGTCTCCTTCGTTATCTTCCATTTTGCAGACTGTAATCATAGTTCCAGTGGTAGAGAAACCTCTATCCATGAAAATGCTGGCCAGTTCGTTTACACGACCCGGTCGCACCAAACGGGAGGTCACTGTCGGAAATTTCACTTTGCGAGGATCAACTTGCACTTTAGAAGAGCTGTACTGAGCAATAGTGATGCTTTTCTCTTCAGCAGAAGGAGAATTGCTCTTCTCCGCTGTAGTATTCATGATACTATTGTCTCCCATTGTAATCCCTGCAATCTCAGTTCGTTCAATCGGTTCTCTGTTCAAATGTTGTGTAGACGATGAAATCCACAATTGTGGTACCTCCGAGTGCGCTTCCCGTCTCTCAGCTTCCTCTCATATACTGTCCGGACAAGACATCCCCTACCTACCTTCAGTCCTGATGAACCTTACGCTGCACCCGCTCAGCACCTCTGACTCTACCTGATCCTGATACCTCCACAAAGCGTTTAGCCCTTTCCATCAATCTACACCTAATAGTATGTACCTCTAGCGCATATAATGCAATCGAACCCGTTTACCTCACCACGTCAATTATCATTCATATTCCAACAACCTATTTCATCCACACTCTCCACCTCGCTTCTTCTTCCGTACCATTGATTCCTATCAATCGATTCTACGTGAGTTTTATACATTTACTACGATCCACCTCTCCTACAAGTCTGAAAAATTCATTTCTACACTAACTTTTGCTACTCACAAATAAACGGTTCCCGTGCAGGCCACTGCTTGAATTTCTTCCTATTGGCGTACTCGGCTGCAAAGGATTCATAGACTATTTAAACGGTGATCATATAAATGGTTTTCAATGTGCTCCAATGGACAATACACCAAAGAACATCAATATGAATTCATTTCAACTACCTATTCACTACTGCGATTCAGTTTTCTTGCATACCAAATCTCATTGCGTTCCTACCCTAGTCGATTCAAAATGCTTCCTCTTCGTCAGTTGATCAATATTCCTTACAACGAGCAGGTCCTCTGGACATCCTAAAGTTGGTTACCTAACCTTAACAATCGATGAATTTGCTGTAATGAAACGTTTTCTTACAGCAAAGTCATCGTTACGATGACTTTGCTGTAAGAAAAAAACATTACAGCAGCCATGATTTCTTTGACCGGTTAAAAAAATTGTGGCCGCTGTAATGAAACGTTTTTCTTACAGAAGTCATCGTAACGATGACTTTGCTGTAAGAAAGCAACTCATTACAGCGGCCACAATTTTTTACCCGGTAAAAATTTCTTGCTGATTTTTTACCCTTAAAAAATTCTCTCGGCCACTGCAAGGAAACGGTTCCTTACAGCAAATCTTACAGCTGCCACGATTTTTTTTACCCGGTAAAACATTCTTGGCCACTGTAATGGAAACGTTTTCTTACAGTATAATCATCGTAACGATGACTTTGCTGTAAGCATACCTCCCTCCATCCTCTCAGATCCTCTCCCACTACTTTGCACCAATCCACACACGCCCTAGAGTGTACAATTCATATGTGATGCATCTGGTTATTCATTTTATCTTCCCTAAAAATCATGCAGCCTCGGTGGAAATCCGTCTCGCCTACATAGTGCATATATCTCTCACCGTCTTTCCACCATACGGGCATGAAACTAATACACGAAACCAGCTTCTGAAACATCACTACTAGTTTGACGGCCCCATCAAATTTTTCACGATGACCTTCCCCTTTCCCATCCATCATTCGAGCTGCGTTTTCGAATGCCATAGGTGCTAGCTATCAAAGCACACTGAATATGTCACTCATGTTCATGGAAAGCAGATTGTTGGTTCCAAATAAACGGTTCTGCCTTCCCATCCTGAACTTCTTCAGAGCGCCCAGAATTTGCAATTCAGCTACCTCTCGAATTCGTGGGCTGGCAGCTGAAATACAAGCGTTCAGTACATCTTGTGCCAGTCCAGACAATAGATGGTCAGGTGCTATCACTGCGGAACGGTACGGGTCAAAAATTGCTGGGACAACTGAAACTCCGTTTTCCGTCTTCGGTACTTCTTCCTGCACTGCTTCCAAGGAAGTGCTCAGGACATGAAATGGTAAATCTTCCCCTTCTTCTGCAGCCAGTCCGAGAGTGCGAAGCTGGGTTTCTGTGGCATCCTTACGTGTCGATGCATTCCGATACTTGCTTCTGGCATGCGTCGATGTTTGCCCGTTCACTACCGAAGTGTATGCATTCTTCGTGCCACCAGTACTGCTCAGGTCATATTTGCGGAAACTGCAGATGTGGCACGGAGAGTTTGATGTGTGTCCAAGAACATCCAGGGTATGTGAAACTGCAGGATAGTCTCCAATGCTCCCCACTGGGTCTAGAAATACCACAACATCTTCTCCCTCTGCATTTTTCGTTGGGAAACCCTCTGTGCTTCCTCGCACTATATCTTGAACGATATATCGCAATACACAATTTGTGGACACTCCCGGAGGTGGCAAACCAATCACTCGAACCGCTTGGTAGCTTCCCCTTTTCCGAGGCGGTAGATTGAGAGGTAACATATAGCATCCACCAAAACTTCCCTTCCTGCTTGTGAATGGTTCAAAGTCATCCGTGTAAAGGAGAAATCGGTAAACAAAGTAGTTTCGACCATCCTCCAGCTTTCCCCAACATGGTGCATCTTCTCGCGGAGACGCTGGGTGCCATTGCGACCTGTGGTCTCCGAAACCATCCGAGAACACCCCTGAAACACGAATTTCTTCATAGTTGGGGCTTCCTAGTCTATCGGGCGGGTTTCTGGCTTCAGCAAAGCTCGCGCCCGGTGAAAAGCAAAGTAACATGGTGGATGCTTCTCCGACCTGCTCTTTCAAATACCTGTTCACCAATACGACGTGTGGAACAATATCACCCTCTTCCATTCCAATTGGTAATAGAACGGTTATCACGTCCCCAGCTCGTGTTCCTTTTCCCTTGGCTCCTGCTCCGATTACACATTGCGATATCGCTCGCAGAGCATGCTGCCTCTCCCATTCCAATAGATGTGACATTCGCGGCTGCAGATATTTTTCGACATGCACATCATGCTCACCGTCGTGTCGAGCCTCATAGGTAACTATGGTCCTAGCATGAAGTTCCCACAACGACGTAACCGCCACTCTTCTCCTCTTCGGTTTCCCACCATCTCTGTCATTCTTCCTGAACCCTTTTGCTCTTTCGATGACGGCAACCTGACGAGCTCCTGGATGACATCGGATTCGAATTGCTGTTCCATCAGGTACATAAATGTGCTTCAAACCCTTTTTCCCATCGCTGTCAATGGGAACAACTGCTGTGCGAACGAATGGGTCGCTCAAAACACCCCTCCTGCACTTTGCAATGAACGAATCTTCAATGCTGCACTCTGCGGTTGATTTTTCTCCTTCCGAGCTTCGATTGTTCGCATCACTGCGGAATGCTTCAAAGATTGGTCGAGTCTGGACATCTTTCAGAGCCCATGTGCTTGGGAGTACAATACGAACTTTCGCCATTCCTCCACAATTGTCTCTGTCATCTGTTGTTCCACGGGTTCCTACTGCACCTCGATGCTGTGCAGCTCTTGCTCCGCTCTTTCGAAGGTCTATCGGAAACTCGATGTCACAGCTCTTTGCATAGCAGTGTTTCCTCAAGAATGGTAGTATCTTCTGTCGCATCACAGAGTCCGACGGGACGTGCTCACTTGGATCTCTGCGGAAATTCATTCCGAACAGGGTACCTTCATAGTGGGCTCTTGTCATTCTTTGAGTTCCACTCAGCTGAAGAGCCCCATACATCGCAGGCCATTGTAGTAATGCCTTGAAATCACCACATGCTTCATCCCCAGCATTTCGGTCTATCGGGCCTCCAGTTGAAATGGAATCAGAACCTCGTCCGGTTGCTTCTTCCGATTCCATTAGCGTGCTCGATGCTACGTAGATGTCACTTCCAGCTTCATCGTTGTTGCTGTACACATCAATACAACCTTCTATTGTGTCACCCATAGGGATTGGGGACTCCAATAGGTCATCTGTGGTACACTCACGTCGTAGCTCATTACCTCTCGGGATTTCTTTGTTCATGCAGGCTGCATCACTGCTGCGGATTTCTCCCTGCAGTTTCCCAGGAAGCTGTTTACTGGGACTGGCCACATTGAGTGAATCGAATCTCGCCTTTGTCCTACGACTTGTGGTTTTCTTTCGAATAGGAGTCCGTCTCGGAGCCATCTTGATGTTTTTGTTCTTTTCTTCTTCGCTCAGTTTTGTTGCATAGAATACAACTCTAAACTTCTATGACATGACTACTATCTCAATACAGTACTACTACTTTTAACCGTTACGAAACCTTTCCAGGCTTTCATTCGATCCAATGAACTGGTTCACCACAATGCTTTGCCCTATGCTCATTGCTTTATGCACATTGATTGCTATTTCATCCGGACTCAACATCGTTTTGCTATCTTGTATCGCATCCCCTAACCACAAACCCAGCCAAGATGTATCCATTTCCGGAAAACGGCCGTTTATTTCGCAGTGATGCTCTAGGCACTAATACTGAATCTGATTTTCTCATACACGTACTTCCTACTCGTATACTCTACCATTTTCGGCCCTATTTACAAGTTGAAAGCACAATCTCTCGTTGAATCGTACTCGGTGTGATATCTTAAATTAGCATAAATTTATATATTGCAATGCAGATTCACTGCTCGCTTGCAACATGAAAATTATAAAATTTCTCCCACACTGCTGTTTCCTAGCCGCCCACATCCACGTGGCCCGCTTTGACTGCCTGCCAAGTGTGCTCAGAGCATGCAATGACGTCATCGATATATACCGTCCAAATCATCACTGGAAGCGCGGACTCCTCGTCCAGGAAAGTGCGCCATTTTTCCTACTCCTCGCCTCCCCCTTTCCAGTAGGCCCCATATGCTAGTGTTTTTCCTATATTTCTGTAGTGATGACGTCATTATAGACTAGAGAAGGCGGTAGAAGATACAATAATTTTGCGCCTGTTCTGCCAGGTCATGTGCTTCAAAGCGTAATTCGCACCCTAGGTATCGTTTTTCTGGGCCTCCCATCGCACCGCTCCGTTTCAAATTCATCCCTCTATTGTTAGAGTACACGTCATTTCCGCCCGCAGAGTGCTACTTAAACAACAGATTCTGGAGATCCCTGTTTCCATCTTCATATCCGTCGGAAGCAAAGCAACAACCCTGGCCGTGGAAGCCGTATAGATCATCTATACTGCTTCCGAAGCGTAAGTTGTAGATCATCAATACTGCTTCCAGAGCCAAAGTTGTTGCTTTGTCTCCGACAGATATGAACCATGATGGTACGTTTCCACAACTCACGCCACTAACCCAGTTTTCTATTCGTTTTCTCTTTCTCAGGTTTCCAGTCGGTGAGTGTTCCACTTCTACTTTCATTTATCTTTCTCTCTTACCACTTCTCCACTACTTTTCTTTTCTGCCTGTGAGTACATATCTCAATTTGGGATGCAATGGTATTGTTAAGGTACGTTAGTCTCCTAATCACCATCAATTTCCCTCTCCAATTCAACGTCACTAACTTGTTTCCTTTCTCTACATCATTTTTCTTCTTCTCTTCATTTCCTAGCTTATTCATGCAGCTCAATCAGTTGATAGATTTCTAGACTTTTCTAGTAGTTTTAGTTTTACTCGTCGGAATAGTGTTAGTTGTAGTAGCATTTTTAACATAGGGATTGTTTATTCTCAATGTAGCATGCGCAAATAAACAAATCCAGAGTGAAGCTTCCCATATCGCACCCTCTTAGATTGCTACCTATCCTACCGCGTATACCTCTCGCTAGCTCATAGTCACTACGAAATAAAAATTCCTAGCCGTACTATTCTGTCCATTCCCATATGAATACCGTCCATGCCCCATCCTCATAGCGCTAGAACTGCCTTCCTCTACCCAGAAAGATGCCCACGACAGCGTGACGCTCCATCTCATCCACCACTCCCAGACACCGAATTTTACTATATCAGGACACTACTTTTACTGTCTCCAGGTGCTGCCCAGGGCAGCACGAAATACTGTCTCCAGGTGCTGCCCAGGGCAGCACGAAATACTGTCTCCAGGTGCTGCCCAGGGCAGCACAAAGTACTGTCTACAGGTACTGCCCAGGACAATGAAAATCACTGTCTCCAGGTACTGCCCAGGACAGTGAAAATCACTGTCTCCAGGTACTGCCCAGGACAGTGAAAATCACTGTCTCCGGGTACTGCCCAGGACAGTGCACCGTGTTGGTTCCATCTATTGTCCCAGGCAGCGTATTTCACTATCCGGCCATGTTGCCTTGGCCAATACAAAACACTATCCGCCAACACTGCCCAGTACAGTAAATTACATCATATCCAACTATTGAATAAATCATTAATTTTTACTGTCTCCATTCACTGCCTCAGACAATACTGTGAGACAGTGTTTTTTACTGTCTGCAGACAGTGTTCCGTACTGTCTGCCAGACAGTGCAAATCACTGTCTCCAAGTGTGGCATTAATTTTCATTTGCCGCATAGTGATTTTTACTGTCTCAGACAGTAAAAATCACTGTCTCGCAGTACTGTCTGAGGCCCCCTTTTCAACACCGTAGTGTAGCAAGGTCTCTCTTATGAAGGATGAGAGCCATGTCTATATTGCTCGTAAATGTGCGCGTGAAAAGCTACCAATTATTCTCTACTGTTTAATTCATCTATGATTAGGGAGTCTATCAGAACGATCTATATTAATTTCTCAGCTCGATTCCAGATAGCGTTTTAGGTAGTCTCGCGAATAAGCGTCGAGCCTCCCATCTAATAGTTCTGGTATCTCTAGTATGACTGACTGTGCGGATACAGTGTCCACCCATTCCAATCCTTTTTTGTTCGTACACGGACTGTAGGAGCCATTGATTGCATTGCCACTCTTTTCGAACCAATGGACTACAATTTTCATCAGGTTTCCATCGCTATCTCTCTTGATACCCTTAACTTTCCCAAGCCAAAAAGGCTCGTCACTCGTACAGCCTGTCCCTTTCATGGCAACGAAAGTATCTATCATGGAGTCCTCTGAAGCCACATCAGCCCGAGCTGCTGACGGAGGACTAGGATCACTTTGAGCTGCAGGCTCGTCATGTTCCGAATCAGTTTCATAATCCGATTCGGGGATTGAATGAGATCTCATTTGCTTCAAATCAAGCATCCTCTGTTTGCTCTTCCACTGCATATCCACTGAGAAGAGGAAAGTCTCCCCCAGAAAACCTGTAGCAAACGCCTTTGCCGGAATATCTATAAGCTTTGAATTCCTTGACGAACATAGAATGAAGGAAAGACCTCCTAGTTAGCTTAACCATCTTGGCGACTCTCTTCGTGTCCTCCACAAGCTTTTTTCCGTCAACCATTCTGAAACACTCTAGTTTGCAACACTTTTTTTCTTCAATTCATTTTTTGAAATCATCGAGCTCAAGTTGTTGGATTGATCCATACGCTTTCTTTGAGAAACGGTAAGAGTATCAATATCTGCAGATGATCTTGGCGCTGTACTAGTAGTTTCGACACCAGTATTAGAAGCTGACGGAGAATCCGAAACCTGTTTTCTTGATGCTCGAGTATCTTGGGTAGGAGACTGAGGGCACTGGTGGGGTGCTTTCATGGCTCTTGAGGGCCTCACATTTTGACGTGGAGCCTTTTTTGCGGCTGGGCGTCTATAGACGCAGTCTATAGACTTCGGAGCCATATCGAAACCTTCTGGGACGCTCACTCTGCCTGCAGACCAAGCTTGCCGTACCCAGATGAAGAAGCGGCCTGCAGTTCTTCATGTCTGGAATTTCGTTATTAGAAACAGAATGAAATACCGCACAAACTTTCAATATCGCCAGGTTTTTGACTAAAATTTTTCCTCAAGTTTTATTTCACTCTACAGAACTGGATTTGGTATGGGAACGTGAAGAAAGCAGATAAGATTTGTACCGATGCATACCTATTTGACAATATTGATATTCGAAGGATAGTTCTTCCAGTATGGAAAAATGGACTGCCTAAAAATAGGTCATGAATTGTAAAATTATGCCATTAGTGTTTCGGAATTAAAAAATGCTTAATCCTTCTGCTGTCAACCATCATTCCATGTGTCACATGGTACTTTTGCAATACCATTTCTACTGCTTCCTTGCAGTATAAACATATTATCACAGCTCCCGGGCCACGTCCAACGTGTGTTCTATTGCGCAATATTGATATTGTGTACAGAATAATGTACTACAGACCTGCCTGCCTGCCTCGATGGAGGCACCACATGTGCCATTATGTTCGTGAGAGTGGCCAAATCACTATGGTGCACGATATGATGTACAAATCTAGGCAAGTGCGCCGCTCATCATGCCCGATGATATGCGCGATGCTTCCATAGTTTCTGTACTGCACTATTGATTCCTTGTCATTTTGACCCGGACTAATATGTCCGTTATGCACCTTTTTTCATTCCTCTGAACAGATCCAATGTGCACCGGTTCCACCGTGATATGTTCACTGCCATCAGAAAATTTCCGAGCGGCCTGTAGGTGATTTCGACTTATCCATCCGTTTGAAATATTGGAGAAGATTGGAGATGAAACTTGGACCGGGTAACTACTCTCCAATACGTCCTTCATTCAAGAAAATATTATGCTAGTGTCCAGATACAGACTTAAAATACAGCGGACCCAATCATGATCTCATTCTGTTTAGATTAATTTGACAGTCGCTCGCAGGTTTTTTCCTTTCATAGAGTTGGAAAATGTTGCTCTGGTATACTAAAAGTCACTTCCATCCTGCAGCAATATAGGGAACTAACGTTTCGGAATCTTGAGGCTGTAAGTATTCTAACTATGAAGAGCTCCTTCTTAAAGAGAAAGATGGGATCTACAGAAGCAGAAAATCGTTCTTTCGAGCATGATGCATCCGTCAAAGAATTATTTGCAGACGTTATGGAAGGGTCAACTAATAGTCGTGTGGATCCTCGATCATGTGTTCCATTGACCTCCATTCGGCAAATTTCTCGATCCGCGTCATGAGACTCAAGACAATCTTCAACGTATCGGCAATTCCGCAGTTGGCAACAAAAAATCTTGCTTTAAACGAAAACTGTGCCCAGGGATTCGTTGCAGGTTCCGACAATGGTATTGTAGTTGAACTAACAGGTGGTTTGAAGCGTCATGTCGTAGACTTTCTGCGGTCTTCAAATGCCTCTGAAGAACAATGTATGTCAGGAGTCACAGGCTATTGAAAAAGCGGAAAGTCGCTCTGTGTGGTACGGGGTGGTGGATGGGATGCATAGACTTACCGCTATTCTAGAGTTGATGGATGAATGTCCAGATACGTGGGAATCTTTTCTCTGCCTGTTACAATTCTAAAGGGAGGCCATAGCATGCAAGTTCTGAAGCAATTGGGAAGACATCAGAACCGGAAGCACGACTCGTCATTTTTCATCGGGTCCACACAATATGATACATTATTTGTTGGAACGAATTGGTCGCTTACCGAGCGTTATTGAATCTGCGAGCTCACTACATAATTTGTATTCTCGCCGAGGTGCGCCGGCGGTGCTAAGGACAGCCTGTTAATAGCTGCTCCAGACAGTCTGTCACTGACAGTCTGTCCTAGCAAGCACCCGCTGCCAATCTGGTACACGTGGGCTTCTCTATCATATCGTCCACACGTGTACACTTATCATAACATTTTCCCTCTGCCATGATGGCAACCCATCCTGGCTTTTCTAATTACTAATTGAAAGTCTGACAAACAAATTGAAACTTCAGACGCTATTCTCTCCGTGAAGAAAGGTCGTAGAAGCTTTGGAGAAGTTGCTACCCGACTAATTCGGGCACGCTGAACATGATGAGATAGGTTTTCGGAGCGGCTAGAGCACTCCTTCTAGGAGAAATCGAGGGTCAAAGTTTTCTCACGTAACTAGCCCCTCAGGGCCTCTTACAGTGAGTGCTTCAACCGTTTTTCAACGAGGAACACGATGAGCCATATTTCAAGGCTCCTAGAGGACTCCTTCATCGAGATTTCACAGGATATTCTCGAGATTGAGTACTTCAGTTACTGTGATTCAATTATTCGCAACATTATTGGTCTCCGAGAAGAGTCTGATCGCCTAAAATCCATGTCAAAACGGGAAGCAACCTACTGCAAAACAAATAGCTTCAGCATTCGATGGCTGCACACACCTCAAGGACAATACAATGCGACAGATGCTACTACTGCTGTTCGCCTGCCACTCGCAGTAATCCACGAGATTGGTATAATCATGAACGCAGAACATCCAGAGTTGCAGTAACTCGTTCTGCAGACGAAAGGTGTACAGATTCCGTATCTGCACTGGAAACAACTGATTGTTTCGAATATACCGGAAGTTCCTTAACATAAACCTCTATCAAGTCAGCTACGAAATTTATGAATGCCCAGGACCAGATGCCGAAGAAAATCAAATCAACACACTATATCGTTAGCGAGAGATCTCTAGGTCTAATAAGTTCAAAGCGGCATCGTATAAGGTTACAGTCGAACAATAGGAGAATGCGTGCAATGCTTTGAGGGGAAGCCCGGAAGTTCGAGTCTCTCATCGAAGGAAAAGACTGGCCTTCTGGTATGGAAGCTATCAAAAAAACCTGTTCGTAATACGAAATTCGATGCAAGAGGTTTCTGCGAAATCGGGGAACGACATGGATGTTCTTGATGCCCTTCTGAAGCAATACAGAAAAGTGTGTCCTGAGGCTGCCCATGAAGAAAAGAAGTTTAAAGAGATGAACAGGAATCATTCGGAAAAGAATCTGGTGATACATCATCTGGAAATATTCATGTACTACCGAGTGCAATGTACTCCAGTCAGACGGAGAGGAGGAGAATCTATCAATCCAAGGATGCTGGAATCTCCTACTAACAGATCATTCAGATCGCTTCCTGAAGTAGACAAACATGTCACCCAGAATGATCTCCAAACAGAAGATATTTCTGTTGAAAAGATAGACAAGACGGAGAAAAGAAAATGGATTCACTGAAAAAGCGCCTAGTGCCAACTCGAACCGTTTAAATACACGCCGAAAAAGACCTGATCCTGAAAAAGCAGATTTAGATGAAAGATTTGATCATGTGGAAGCAATAGGTGTGTCTTGTTATCAAATGAAATGGCAGGACTTCGACAAAACTGTGTGGACAGATAGTCATCCACTTCGACTTGATACTAACAAATCCTCCATATGGGTACTCCAAAATCTCAATCATTGCGCAGAACGTCATATGATAACTTCATAGACGACAAAGAGGTCAAACGCTCTGTCAGTTTTCTCGGCGGGTTTTGAAGCCGGGCGGATGGTTTTTCTCGTTCCTTTCTTTCCGAAACTTCGAACTTTTCTATAGTGAACTTCATCGAATTGGTTTCACCAGGTCCTAGTACCCCTTTCGTCATTATGAAAGATACTCAAACCGTACACACACACAGAGGCGATAGCACTCTCAGAATGCTTGTGATTTAGCCATCATAGCTAGGGCACCAGGGGTGTTAAAAGAGGAGTTCAAGCCTGATATGAAGAGCCCATACCATTTCGTTCCGTCACAAAACGAGCAGAAGATTTGCTGCAATTTAAACATACCAGTTTCGAAATAGAAACTCCTATTCCAGGAACCAAGTCTCCTGTGCTTGTTGAGGAGAAAAATGTTGGTCTTATATCCGAGTTGGTTAATACGTTCTGTCCGGAAAGAGGTCTGTTTTGGATATGTATGCAGGAACTCTGACTTCCGCAATTGCATCGATGAGAACAGCTCGATCATGCTACGTTATCGAGGCAAAACGTCCTGTGTATTCGGAAGTGGACGCAGACGTCCAGTCTCTCTAGTACGGGCCAGTCGGCCCCGAGATTTACTAGAACAAATGAACGTCCGCGTCCAAAAAAAATAAAATTTTTTTGGATGGGACGTCACTTTCTCTAGTACATATGGCGGAATACTAGGGCCCGACATCCACTTTCTCTAGTACATATGGCGGAATACTAGGACCCGACATCCACTTTCTCTAGTACGGTGGCGGAATACTAGGACCCGACATCCACTTTTCTAGTCCGTTTGCCGGAATACTAGGACCCGACATCCAGTATACAATATATCAGCGAAAACCGGGAGGGAAGAAATTACAGCGGATGGTAAATTCAGGGCCATATCGGACCGTATTTTTTCTCTCATTTAGGAAAACTGCTTCTATACCAATACGTCTCTCTAGAATAGGGAATACATATCTGGTCAAAATAGGAAATAAATACCCGGTTAGAATAGGAAATACGTATCCAGCCAGAATACGGAATATGTATCCAGCCAGAAAAACGAAATACGTATCCAGCCAGAATACAAAATACCTGTCAGCATATCGTCGATCACCCATCTCCCTCACTATCGCGTTCTCCCTACATCCGAACGCCATGCACCACCATCCGCACATACTTCAAGAAACCTCACGACCTAGATTACAAAAAAATCCGCTCCTTCCCAATTCCGTCCCCGCTTTCCTCGACACCCACACCCCAGCCCATTAAATCATCAAGACATCACCCACACGAACATGGTCAGCTAAATCTTACACCACTTGAAACCCACTCTCACTTCTTTCGTATGCCCAAAAATATACCACCATACCAGAAACACCTCACAGCTTCATTCCCCATCTTCCTACATCCCTTCTTCACTCTCCTTCAGTCTCTGCCGTTCCTGCTTCACCACTCCTGCATCACATACAAAACATCAACCCCTACAGTCAGATTCAAAACCAACGCTTACCACGACAGATATCCTAGAAACTCCCTACTTACCTCTCCGAGAGGATGAGTGATCATCCATCCTACACAAAATACAACCATGACAAAAACCTTGCAATGAGTAATCCAAGTCAGCAGTCCATATCTTCGCAAACAAGTCTTGGTGCTCAGTGAAACTACCTTCTGTCATCAACATTCCTGCATCATCACACAACATCGGAATCACCACAACAGTCAGACTCAAAATCAACCTTCCCTCACAGCATACTTTCAAAACTTCACGTACCTCTCTTCCATCTCCGCTCAATACACCATGAGTCAACAGGCTTCAAATGAAAATATCGCATCAAACGGAAATAGTCAGACTCAAACCCACGCTTCCCTCAATGTATACCCTAGAGGGTAGAGGGTGGAACGAAGGTACGTGCGCGAATCTTGATCACAGATTCGCGCACGTAACTTCCATTCCATCCTATACACTAAACAAAGCAAAGGCGGTCAAAGAATCTCAGTCGGTGATGAGGGCGGTGGAGCCTGCGGCGTCGACCGGACAGCTTTCAGCGTCCGCTTAAGTCTTGCTGTTGCATACTCGAAATCATCGCCGGCAGTGAGATTGAGTATGGCCCAAGCCTGGTCTCTGATTCCCCGAAACAATGAGATCCGGATCGAGAACAACGAATATAAACATATAATCATATATATGAGAATCCATTTGCGTTCCTTACATGATCCGTGGCATAATCCGCTGTAAAGCACATTCAGATTCCACGAAGTTGGAAATAAAAAAGTTTATTATTACAAATGAATTAATTGAAAATTCATGTCCCAGGGCAGTCGTTCGTC